>PVJA010013398.1:0-49620 GCA_004027025.1 Myocastor coypus
TCCCAGCACTCGGGAGGCTGAGGCAGGAGGATCGGTGCGAGTTTGAGACCAGCCTGGGCTACAAAAGTGAGCTCGAGGCCAGCCTCAACTGCATAGCAAGACCCTGTCTCAAAAAGACAAAAAAATTAAACAATAAAAATATTAAATTAAAAAAATAAAGTAAAAGGAAGGAAGGAAGGAAGAAAGAAAGAAAGAAGAAAGAAGCAACCAAAGAAAGAAAGAACCTCCTGTAAAAAAAAAGTTCAACCAAAAAATAAATAAATAAAAAAAATTATAATTAAAAAAGACCAAAAACAAAGAAGGCAACAGATAGGAGAGTAAATGAAAAGCAAGTGCAAGAACTCAGCACTAATCTCTAAGTATGGACATCCTTTGTTAGGACTAAGGGCTAGATCTGGGATTTAAATTAATAGTCTAGCAGGTCTAGAGGCCAAAAATCCAAACACAAGTTGTCGGCAGAGCAGCTGTCAGCAGAGTGATGCTTCTTCCAGAGGCTTCCAGTTGTGGCAGCTACTGGCAGGTTACGGTGTTCCCTAGTGAGGAACTGCATCCTTCCAGATGATTCCTGCTTCCAATTTCCCATCAGTGCCTCACTTGTATCCATTTTCTCTTCTGCATGTTTCTTACAAAGACATTTGTAGGCCTCACTTGAATAACCCAAAGTGTTCTTCTTACCCTAAAGTCTTCATATTAATTATATCTGGAAAAGACCTTTTTGCAAATAAGGTAATATTCACATGTTTGGGGGATCAGGTTGCAGACATATCTTTGGGAGAGCTACCATTCACCCCACTACACTGGGCAAGAGAGACCATGAAGCCAAAGACGTGTCAGGAATGTGATTCACCTGTGCTATGTACAGGTGCAGAGGAAAACAGGTAGACATGGTGATAGAGCCATGTTGTAGGCCTTCAAGGATATTCAATTATTCTTGGAGTCCTCTGTGGTGCTCTGTCTTACCTCATGGAATGTTCCTTTGAGCTGTTAGCATTTTATTATCATTAAACTTCTGAAGTAGACTTTCTCCTCCCTGGGAAAAAACTACTGAGTCAACTCAGCTCACATTTACTTAGTTTCTCAAGAACATTCCAGGAACTGTATAGCTGGTGAACTACGCTGCCAACCAGAACATCTGGGTCAGGGTTCAACTTCCTTGTGTCCGGCAACACACCACTGCCAACCATTAAGAAATATATTTTCTTAAGTAACCCATGTAGTTTTTATCAAGTCACATTTTTAAAATGTACCCCAATATATTTGCTTCTCATTATTCCAGAACTACCAACCAGTACAGACAGTTCATCAACTTTCAGAAATGTTTCAGTTCAGTTTTTCCTTCTCTTCTAAGCAAGGAACAGAGCTGAGTCATTTGTGGACATGGATAAGAACAAAGACACTTTGACAACTCAAATATGGCATTGTAGCAGACACTGTAACCTCTTCCAACAGCAAATGCTTGTTTTCTTCTTTATATGACTTATTGCATGTGGACATATATTGAGAACTGAGTCATTTCTTTGTCATTCCTCCCTTGAGGTATAATGTTACAACCATAGGTGTGGCCAAATATCAGCACTATCGAGAAGGAAAAGAGCCACAATGCAAGAACATGGAAAGCTTAACACAGAGAATGGTAATTATTTTTCTCTGCTCGGGCTGCCAGAAAAAAAAAGACAGGCCAACAGGGAACACAGGCTGCTTCACTTTCCTGCGTTATTCTTCATCCTGAACTCATCAAGGTATTGGCTGATAAGGGCTGATTTAAATAAACATTTATATAAGGCACATGCAACTTAAATTAACTTTTGAAGAAGTCTTGTAACATCTAAAGAAACTTGGGTTCTCAGAGATCGGAACTTGGTTCCCTACTACATATTAGCTTGTGACACAGGTCAACAATATCTCAGGGACACATTTTCTCTATACTGTAGAAAGCAATACAGACTTTGCTGTCTTATTTTGAGACCTCTTCAAGTCAATGTGAAGTAATATTAAGAGCTATAAAGATGCTATGGGATGGTTTTGACTTCTAGTGTCGCTTGCTGACTTTTTCTGGCAACACAGCCTAGACACCTACAAGCCATCTGCTTTGGACTGAGTCACCTGCCTTGCAGCTGGAAGGGTTAACTATGAGGGTGCATGGGGGCTCCTGAGCACCCCCCTCCCTGCTTATGGGAGGTGGTTTATTAGTTATTTCCACAGCGCACATGTATTAAAACTAAGCAGTTTGCACAACCTTATAGGAAACCCAGGCACAGAGAGGGTATATATCCTGCTCAAGGTCAAACAGCTTATAAATAGCCTGGAATCCAAACTCAGGCTATCTGGCTTCAGAGGTCATGCTTATCGCCTTTCATATTCTATGACCCTCTGCTATAGGTTTGTCCTCTGAAACTCAGGTTGGAATTTGATCATCACTGTGGCAGCACTGAAAGATAAAGCCTCTAAGAGGAGCTTAGGTTACAAGGGATGAATGCCTTTCTTGGGGAGGAGTTCCCAGCTCTTGCTCTCCTGGAACTAGAGCGGTCACCTAGGGCAGGCTACAACAAAGTGAGGCTGCCTTGCGTTTTGTTCCTTATTCTACAGTCAAAAGTGGACACAACACAATATCCACGAGATGCCAACATGTGCCTGAGCTTCCCAACCTTCAGAATCATATCCTAAATAAACTGCTACTGTTTAGTAAGTTGCCCAGTCTCAGGAATTGTATTACTGTCACAAAAAACAAGCTAAGATGTCATCATAGGACAATTTGATAATTAGGGCTTTCTGAAGGTCACTCCTTCTTGGTAGTCTTGGGTTTATTCGGGTCACATACACAAAAGACACCTGGTAAGTATCTCTAAAGATGTGATACATTGAAAGAAATTACTGGGGAATGTGCACTTTAAAGACTCAGCTGAACATAGAAACACTTGAACATTGTAGCTTTAATTCACTTTGCAAAACTTGGCAACTTCTCTTCCACTCACCTGTCCCATGGATTCTGGCCCTGAGCCCAGCCTGGCTGTGCTCTCCCGAGTGCAGTATAATCTAATAGCCTGCGCAAATAACCTCTCATCAGGTGACCTCAGGGAAGCACAAATGCCACCTCAGATTAGCCCAGGGGCAGCAGGGTGATAAGAGCTAACTGCAGAATTGTATGGAGACTCACTGAGTAATAGATCTCCCTACTCAAATTCCCTGCAATGGAAAGTGAAGCACTGTTCAGTTATTTTGGCAGGACTCTTTCTGATTTCTGACTTTCCTGCCAAATACTAACAACACAAAATAATGGAGGCTTTGCCCTCTTTAGAACCCATACTCTTTGCATCAGAAGGGATTTCTTGTTTGTAATGGTCTGTTTTGCTGCCCTGTGCTCTATAGCCTCACTCTTCCCCACTCAGGCAGGGCCTTTTAGCCATAGCTTCTCAATAGGCATTGGGTGAAGAAATAAAACTATATTTCTCGAGGGCTATAAACTCTCTTTCAGCAAAGACAAGCCATATTCAATCATCTTTATTTAGCCTAATCTGGCTTCTGAAATGTATACTTTGAAAATTCCAGGAAGGAAATGTAAGGGGGCAGTGGGAAGAAGACAAAAGGAAATTGCGTTACTCATATTGTAAAGGTCTTTAAAATAGCAATTTCCCTCCTACTTAATCTATAGAGCTTCACGAATAGTAATCTTTCCACCTAGCAACTGCATGCTTATTCATTCATTCTCTTAACCCACTCTTACTGTCTCCCATGTGCTAGCCTAGGTACTTTATATCTGCTATTCATTTAGGCATCATTTTTCCTCCAAGGAAGCAAGCCCTTTTAATAGTCATACAGTTAAGGGAATAGTTACACAGAGCAGGTCTGAGGTGGGAAGGACAAAATGATATTCAACTTCAGTTCCAGGAACAAGAACAAAAGCAAATGCAGTTCCAGAAATTTTAATGGAGAGCCAGTGTGGCTAAAATACAGAGTCCTTCACCTGGCTGTACTAGATGCAAACTTAAGTGCAAAAAACTCCAAACCTTTCAAACAGCAAATCTTTTAATCAACATAGTGTAGTTTGTACATATATGTAGCACATAATATGTACACTCAGGTGAGGGAATAATTACATGTACTTAGCATATCTTCATTCTTTTTACTCCCCTTCCCATCCACATTGTCCTCCCTCTCTCAATCTCTAGATTGCCTCATTTTCGTTCCTTTTTTCCTTTCTTTCTTTTCTTTCTTTCTTTCTTTCTTTCTTTCTTTCTTTCTTTCTTTCTTTCTTTCTTTCTCTCTCTCTCTCTCTCTCTCTCTCTCTTTCTTTCTTTCTTTCTTTCTTTCTTTCTTTCTTTTCTTATATTATGGCTGGCTCAGCCTGCCCTGGTGGTGGCGCTGGAGCAGCATGTGGTGCAGAGGATTGAACCATGGTCCCTGCGGTTACCTAAACTTTCCTAAGCAGGTGCTTTAGAACTCTGAACCATCTCGCCGGCCCTTGTTTGTTTTTTGTTTTTGTCTTTCTTTCTTTCTTTCTTTCTCTCTTTCTTTCTTTCTTTCTTTCTTTCTTTCTTTCTTTCTTGTTCATGTTTGCAACACATAATGGTAATATTCTGTGATGTATATACACAGAGATAAAAACACACACAGGAATATTTATTAGTCTTTAAAAAAAAATAAAATTTAACATGGATGGGTAGACCTAGAGAGCATTATCCTAATTAAAATAAACCAGGCATAGAAAAATAAATGTGTGGACTCTAAAATAATGTTAAACTCAGAAACAGAAATAATGATGCTACCGGGGACTAGTGGGTAGGGAAATGATAGTCAAGGAGTACAAAGGTCCACTACACAGGAAGAATAAGTTTCAGAGACCTAATGTACAACATGGTGGCAACAGGTAATGACACTGTATCATATACACATGGTGCAGAACCTGGTGTCTGCAGGTTCTACACCATGGATTCAACTAGCCACAGACTGAAAATATTTGAAAAAAGAAACTGAATCTAAACATAAGCAGATTTTTCTTGTCAGTATTCCCTAAACACACTCTGTTCTATTCATATGCATTGACATTATATTAAGTATTATAATAAATACAGAGATGATTTTAAATAGACAACAGGATGTACATTTGCTATACGAAAATATGTCATTTTATACAAGGGACTTAAGAATTCCCAGATTTTGGTACACATGAGGATCCTAGAACCAATCTCACTTGATGCCAAGGTACCACTGCACTAGTCATTTTCTACCAGAATAGATCTCTAATGTTGTTCCCACACATATACAAGGACAACTATATGAGGTAGTTGATACATTAATTAGCTTTACTGTGATCACCATCACAAAATGTGTATATAAATCCACACTGTTAGAATATGCACTTTTATTTGCCAATTATACCTCAATAGAGTTGGTGAAAAGACTATGACAAAGGAAAAAAAAAAAAGCTAAAATATCTCCACTGATCAGAAACAAAATGTAAAGTAAACATGCAAAATATACTTTAGCTGAAGTGTTTACTAACTTACATCTGTAGGGCATCAGGGTTAAAAGTAGCCTCAGAAAAAGGCTAGGACTGGATACAGGCTCACTGTTGGAAATAAGAGAGCATGCAGAGATATAGATGCCTCCACACCATGATGAAAAGGGGGATTTTAAAATGTCCTTAACCAGGGAGAAAAAAAAAGCAACCACAGTCCTTCTAGTGTACATGGGCTGTTCTGTCTGCTGCCCTGGTAGCAGACCTTAGATACACCATCATCACTGAAGAAGGGTCCCTACCTGCAAACATAAGACTTTAGGGTCCTTGGAGAAGGAAGCAGCTCTCAGCAAAACCCTAAGGGAGTCAGGGTGTGGGTAGAGAAAGAACACCTGAAGCCAGCACAAAATGAATATCTAAAAATAATTTCAAAGCACAGGAGAAAAACTAGCACTTCAAACAATGGCCAATAAAGTCAGTATCACAGACTTCTAAAGGAAGTCTCTTTAGAAGAAAGGAAAAAATAAAACAACCTGAAAATAGTGTTAAGCTGGGGTTTTTGAAACAAGGAGGTGATTTCACAGATCAACTTAGTTATAGTTTAACACTCAAGTTAAATTTCTTACCATGGAAATTCTTAAGTTCTAAATGTTTAACTCACACTTTGCAGTGATGGGAATATGCCATGTCATCCCTATATTTAGCAACTCGCAGATCACCAAGTAGATCTGTGTCTCCCAAGAGGGAAGTGAGAGGCCAAGTCTCCTGCCCCACCAACAGTCTGTGGAAAGACTGGAGCTTGATTTCAGCCACTCTGCAAAGGCAGACTGGATATGGGCCATATACAGTGAACAACGTGAATGAGGATGCTCTAGCTATCCTTGGTCAGAGCACTATTTATTTTGTACAGTTCCAGATGTTGAACCCTGGGCCTCTGCATTGAATGACATCTTCCCCAGTGTTTTTTTTTAATTTTGAAACAGTCTTCCTAAGTAACTAGATCGGCCAGGCTGGATTCAAACTTGCATCATCCTGCCTTAATTCCCAGAGTGCTGGGATTAAAGGCATGGGCCACTGTGCCCAGCCTAGAATATCTTTACTGAGAGAAGATGTACCAGCAGATAGTGTAAGAAAATGGATCCTCCCCCAGCATTACATACAGACCTTCCTCTTCTCCCTACCCTGGCCACTGGCAAGCTGAGCTGGCCAGAGTCTAGGCTTGTGATGCATGCCTGTAATCCCAGTGCAGGAGAGGCTGCAAACAGGAGGATCACTATAAGTCTGAGCTTCATAGTGAGACCTTGTGCCAATTATATAAAAAAATTTAAAAAAGAAAGAAAATGGATCCTGAAAATTAAACATGAGCTGTTTGACTAAAATTATGGTAAAGCACAAATAAGTGTGTTACGTTTTGTACCTCCGCTACTCACAAAATGTAGTTTTTTAAACAACATTATGTGCATATGAAAGCAGGAGATCCTAAATATAAACAACGATGTGATGAAGTGATTGCATCAGTATTCAGAGTCTGAACAAAGTTGAGGCCTTAAGCATACTCTTCTTAGTGATACTATTACTCTATAACATAGGTACTTGAGCTTAACACCACTGTTTTTCTAAATACTAAATGCCTTAGACTTAACATGGAACTAGTATTTTCCATCAATCATTGATATTCTAATAAATCCTTATAGAATGTGATTAAAAAACACTTTTTTCACAGAAATTTAGAAATCTAAGCATATACTATATTGTAGCAGGTCAATCCTATGGCATTTTTCCTTGTCTCATATTCGTTTTAATTAACTTTTTGTTTTCTTTTAAAATAAACATTTACTTGAGAGAGAGTATAGCAATAATTGAAATTACATTAGAAGTAGCACACAGCTAAAAGATCAGAATGACAAGCATTCCAAGCATGGATTTAGTCTTACACATTGCTACTTGGAGTGTCAAAAACCTGTTGGAGATTCTAATCCATCTTGTGTATACAAGTGTATGATTTCTCTTCTGGAGGGTTGGGAATTTAAGTTTGTAGGCCAAAAAATTAGAGAAAAAGAAGGGCTATAAAAAATTGCCAATATTTTGGCCCTAGCCCTTCAAGATCAGTGAAGACTTAGGACCTAAGAGAACCTGTACTGTAATATCCTATAACTCAGTGGAGTCCCAAATTTTCTGTTCAAGGAGATTATAGGGCCACAGAGGAAAGGGATTGATGATGTATAGTGGGCCTACGGAGAGTCACCTGGAGAGAAAACATTCTCTCAGGCTTTCACAGAGAGCAAACTCGTCAAGCAATGGCCATGACTCATCCAGATGGCTGACACTGACAACAGGTCTATAAAATTCTATATGTGGTTTTAAGGTTAACTTTGTCAGTTACAAAAGTTACATGTTTTGTTACATAGGTCTTGCCTTAACTTGACGTTAATCACTCATCAGAAAAGTATAACCACGAGGCATAAAAAAGTAAAGTCAGATAAACATGCTGAGCTATAAAAGGCTCAAGTCAATAGCGTCCAACATTTCCAGTTCTGCCAGTAACCCACTACTATTATGGAATATTGGACTATGTATACAACTACTTTCTGTTAATCCAATGAGAAGAAATATTTGTACCAATAGTGTTTAGAAAAGTTATCATGTCTGCATCAGACAATAATGTAAACTGTATTAATTATAGTGGTTGTCCTACTAATGTGTTGCGAAATTGTCCCATTGTTATTTGTCAAAAGTAAAACATAAAATAAAATAAATAAAAATTTTTTAAAAGCATACTCCTCTTATCTTTATCTTATAACTGCCCCCCCCAAGAAAGGCACTATGTAAAGCAAATCAACTGAAAACCACACACTGTAAAAAAAGTTTCTGTAGTAGGAAAGTGAGTTCACTGAGCTGCTCCTACTTCTCAGGTCCTGTCAGTACTTGGAAATTCAATGAATCAAGCTTTTTCCTTATTCAAAGGAATGCGTAACAATAGCTGCTACTAGGAACAAAAAGGGGTAGAGCAGAGAGGAAAACCACACATTCCACTCAAATCCCTGTGAGAATTTTGGATTAGCAAGAGAAAAACTCCTGTGGAAAGTTGGCAGAGCAGGAAAGCACAGTTGCCTTTATGAAAATAGAATGACTAATTGTAGTCATTTTATTTAAATCCTAAACAAATGCTGACAATATGCTCCTTCTTAACCCTCAAGGAGACCCTAGAAGGCTCTTCAGGTGTCAGGACCTAGGCAACCTCTATTTGATCTAGAATCACAGGTTCAGAGGTAGTTAGTTCTCTAACTCAGACAACGTTCAAAGGCAGAGCAACATAAGTATGTGTGGACAGCTTGAGGTGGGAGGTTGCTCAGCTGGTGCTTCCAAATGTGGAACCCAGGCCAGAACTTCCCGCGGGACAAGGCAATGCCAACACAGGCAGCAGGTACTGAAAAGCTCAGGGGCCAGATTATAAACCTGACAATTTGGTAACCCCCTCTTAAGAACAAGAAAATCATAATGATAAATGTGATGCCAGTGATTGAAACCCAAAAATTCTTGCCAACAGAGATTCATTATAAAGGAAATCAAGAAGCAACATGTAATTACCTGACAGTTACTTAGAAGTTAATTACTAAAGTCCTGTTTCCCCTTTTTTTCTTCCTACTTAATTTCTTTTGACCATTTCTTGCCATTGACTAGGTTCCCTTGAGCCATTATAGAAATAAACCAGATGAAACTTCGAGTTACTCTAGGTTGCAAGCTGTCATTAAAGGTGACAGGCAAGGAAGTGGGGGTGGGGCAGTGGATATTAAAATTACTGGAAAAGTGATTGCTGTTCATTTTGGTTAGCAGAGTATGCTAGAGCCAAACAGAGCTTTCATTTCTCATCTGCTCCATATTTGCTGTGCGTCCTTGGGCAAACCTGGTCTGTCTGAATCAGCTTCCTCAGAGGGAAAAAATGGGAACATTAACACCTATGTTGGAGGGCAGTTATAAAGACCAGAAAAAAAAAAAAAAAAAAAAGAACTAAATAAAGTTCTTCCTATCTGGTAGACATGCAAGCTAAATGATTATAAATTATGTATAACTGACTCTCCTCATACAGTCAAGATGAAATCAAATGTTCTTCAATGGAGAAAGAGGCTTTCCCAAGTAAATATGCGCATTTTAATTACAAACTTACCAATGATTTCAATTTGTATCATAAGATTTGCATGAGTTAAACTTACCTGTCGGCTTCCCTGCTTGGAGGAACAGCTACTTGTGCTCCTTGAAGGTGACACCAATTTTTGGGACACACCGAGGTTCTTCTCATCATTCATCCTGAACAGCTAGTCCCTTGGCTTTGATGTAGTCAGAATGCCATTCGAAGATAGTGGAGCTGAGAATATGGAGTCCCACACAGGCTGGTAATTCAGCTCTTATCCAACATATTTAAAAGCATTTTGGATTATCCAAAGGAAATCCCTAAACCAAAAGAAAAGGAATTAGAAAGAAGATCAGAAGCACTGTTGTAGGCATCTGAGTTAGAAATGTTATAGGCAGTCAGACAGGGCTGGGCCCTCAAAGGAGCCAGTGTGGAAGATAAGATACCTCCCACAGTGAGAGACATAGACACTCCCATGGTGGGCCAGACCTCAAGACAAAAGATCAAACAAATGCATACCTCCCTACAGATAAGCATCAGGAACTGATATTCTAAATAGGTCTTTAGTACCTTGGGAAAGCCAGGAAAGTCATTAAACCAATCCCATTTTTTTTTTTCCTACAGGAAAATCCCCTGCTCTGTATTCATGACCAATTGCTACATGACTTACTTCCCCATTTTACCCCAATTTAATCAAATTTACCTGAGCAATTATACTTGTAATCTTATTGGTTTTACCATAGTTTTGTCCCACTTCGTGCCTACCTAGTGAGTTCCCACACTTTGCACCTTGGACCTGCCTCGATTTCTAGTTTTGTTCTATAAAAATCCCTAGAAAAACCAAGCTCCTTGGCTACCAACTCAGGTCCCCTTCTGTCCCTCTCTCAGACAGAAGCTTTCGTTCCCTTAATAAATATATTCTGCCTTAATCTCTGTTGTTCCTAAAATTCCTTCTTCAGTTTTAAAGAACATGAACTTGTCCTAGGTATCTTTCAGGTTGGGAGTTTCTTTCCCCTGTACCAATGCCAAATATAATCTTAGTCACAAATCATCTTCAAATGATTTATCCTACAGAGATTACAGAGCCCTTGTGCTAAACTCTAATAGAGTCCAGGAAGGAAAAGATGCTTTACAACTTCGTCATATTGGAAATTCTATGTAGGTGAGTTTTCATGTAGCCTTGCAATATAATGGCTTAAAAACATTAATATAGAAATTAAAGTTCATATACATGCATAATTGGTACTGTAAAGAATCTGAAGCCATAATGAGATACCACATTAAACTCTCTATGATAGCCGGGCGTGGTGGCGCACGCCTGTAATCCCAGCACTTGGGAGGCTGAGGCAGGAGGATCGATGCGAGTTCGAGACCAGCCTGGGCTACAAAAGTGAGCTCAAGGCCAGCCTGAACTGCATAGCGAGACCCTGTCTCAATAAGACAAAAAAAAAAAAAAAAAAACCTCTCTATGATAGCTAAAGGAACAACAGTAACAAAAAAATAAATAAAGACAATAAGTAATGTTGGAAAGAGTATGGAGATACTGGAGCCCTCAGATATTGATAATAAGAACCAACAGCGGTGGTGCACACTTGTAATCCCAGCACTTGAGAGGCTAAGGCAGGAAGATCAGTGTGAGTTCAACACCAGCCTGGGCTACAAAAGTGAGCTCAAGGCCAGCCTGAACTGCATAACAAGACCCTGTCTCAAAAAGAGAGAGGAAAAACAGACCCAACAATGGGGCCTGGCATGGTGGATGGCACCTGTAATACTAGCACTGGGGAAGCTGAGGTAGGAGGATCACTATGTCTTCAATGCCAGCCTGAACTATATACTGACCCCCTGACTTAAATGACACAAAACAGTGGTATAAACACGTACCATTTTTTCTCAAAAATGCAAAGAGAAGGGCTAGGGACATAGGTCAGCAGCACAGTGTCTGCCTAACAAGCATAAGGTCCTGAGCTCAATTCCCAATACCAAAAGAAAGGCAAAGATAGAATTACTATATGATACAGCAAAGTTCATCATCCAAAATGGAAGCAACCCAAATATACAACAACTGATGAATGGAGAGACTGAATCTGAGAAAGTCATCTAATAAAATATAATCGCATAATAAAAGGGATGAAGTATTGATACACACTACAACTTGGGTAAACCCTGAATGAATTACCCAAACAAAATAGCCAGTCATAAACACAGCATGTTATTTTATAAATTTCTGTTTATATAGATATCCAGAGTCAGTAAATCCAGAGTCAGGAGGCCAATTAGTGGCTGACAGGGTTGGCGAGTTTTACAGAGATGGGGAATTTGTTTTCCTCAAAGTTTTTGGAAAATACCTTCTTAAAAACATCCTGTAAGACAATACAACAAAAACTGTACAGGAGAGGCAGAATTTTCTATAGTAACATATTAAGGATTAAAACAATGATAATTTATAAAGTATATACTTTTTACTGCCAAGCAAGTATTATTTCCTTTAATCAACTATGTTACCAGTGAGTATTAAATTTGTTTTATGGAAAAAAAAAATAAGCATCACAGAAGTCAGGTCCCTTTCCCAATTACACAGCTGGTAAGAGGCTGATCAAGGCACTCTCCCAGCCCTTTGATGACAGTGTTGAAAACTAGCCCCCACCCAGTGTTGAGATGTGATGACAACAGCTGTTGTCTTACACAGGAGAGCTATGGGGGTGAGTGACTGCAGAGATGGCACACCACTGTTTCTAGATCAATATGAATCTCCAAATGGTGAAGTACCTGGAGTTGGGAAAAGGTATGGGTAGACCAGGGCAGACAGCTTTAGTCTTCACGCTCACAGGCTGGGCTGCTTGCTGACACCTCTGGAGCAGTTCAGGAATCCTGTCTTAATGGAGCACTCCCCTGGTCCAGGGAGGAGAAGCCCTGGAATCATACCACCTTTATCCATATCCCTTACCACCTTTATCCATATCCCTGAGTTAGGGGGAATTAATATGTTTGGTTTTTTGATTCAGAAAGTCAAGGATTTTATGTAGCACATTAAATTCAAGTAAATCTACAATTTTTTTTATCCATGTTAACCACAATAAGAAAAATTACATCCATGGGGCCTGGCGGGATGGCTCAGTGGTCTAAAGCGCCTGCTTGGGGAAGCTTGGGCGGCTTCAGGGACCGCGGTTCAATCCCCGGGCACCACATGCTGCGCCAGACCTGCCCTCGGCGTGGGCTGAGTCAGCCATAAAAATGAGTGAATAAACTGGGCGTGGTGGCTCACACCTGTAATCCCAGCACTCGAGGCTGAGGCAGGAGGATTGGTGTGAGTTCAAGACCAGCCTGGGCTACAAAAGTGAGCTCAAGGCCAGCCTGAACTGCATAGCAAGACCCTGTCTCAAAAAAAAAAGACAAAAAAAAAAAAAGATGAGTGAATAAACAAATAAAGGTTCTGAAACAAGAATAAAAATAAAAAAAAATTAGAAAAATTACACCCAGTCCATCTAGGTATTAATATGCACATTGTCTAATTTTAACAGAAGAATGTTATTCAATTATCTGGGAACTGGATAGTTAGGATGTAAAACTTCTGGTTAATTATTAAATAGTCAAATCTCTTATGTTTGCCCTGACATTTAGTTCTTTAAACTAAAATCAGACCAATGAAAGAAAATGTCTAATGTTCAGAAAATAAATTCAAGCACCCATAGTAAAAGTTTACTGTGCAGGGAGCCTGTGGGTTAGCTCAGCTGTTCAAATGGCTGCTAAGGCAGATGCAATCAGGTGCGGGGGACCAGGATTTGATCCCCAGCTCGACAAGCCTTCCTGAAGCACCCTTAAGGCAGCCTGAGCCAGTAAAAAAAAAAGTTCACTGCAATGTTACTACCATCTAATTCATCTCTCTCTCTCTCTCCCCCTCCTTCCCACCCTCCTCTCTCTCTCTCTCTCCCTCTCCCTCTCTCTCTCTCTCTCTCTCTCTCTCTCTCTCTCTCTCTCTCTCTCTCATAATAGGTTGAAACCTATAGTAAATAAGACCAAAAGCAATCAGTGCTTCTTCATAACATTAGCTCTTCGTACTGGAACATGATTAAGTGCACCTGGATTAGGAGCAAACTGATCTAGCTACAAACCGCCAAAAGAAGTTGTAAGATACAATACTACTTTGGTTAATAACTACATTGGCTGTGGCTGTGTAAGAAAGGCAAAAACAACTAACCTGGTGGTAGCCAGAAAAGACTGAATGAATAAACGTGTGTGTGTGCCTAGGTACATGTGTGTGCCTGTGTGAATGTGTATAGACTGCATTGTTATGGCAACATATCCACAATGGATTATGAATATCAACAAAGAACATCTGCTTGTGTGTGCAAGTTATTTTCTGTTTGATTTGGTTTGGCTTGGTTTGGTTTGGTTTGGTTTGGTTTGGTTTGGTTGAGAATAGGAAGAATGGGAAATGTGAAGAGAGTGAAGTGAGGACAATAAAGTAGAAGATCATAACCCTATTTTAGAGGCAACAGCTGGAAAAGGCCATCTTTACCTTTACCTTTACCTTTTGACCCTGCCAATCTCACTTTGGAGGGGACTACTTGGGCCAAGACTGTTAGTAGGCTACATTTGATTCTCATGGAAATTGCTGCTTACAGTTAAGGCTTCTGCAGTACCCCATGCCTGGCTCCCTCCCGCTTCAGGAGAAATAAGAATCCACAGCTCTTCCCACATTCACATCCACATCCTCAGCAGAACCTGGAATTACTGCCCAAGGAAATACATCTACTTCATCCCCCAGAGCCTAGTCTCCATAAAACTGCAGCTAAAATGACCAAGGGTAACTTAAGTTCTGGGAAAATCATATGCTTAGATGGAACAGAATAACAAATAAAGGCAGCGACAGCCCAAGGCTAAGGGACTTAACATATGAGGGTGGTCACTTAGATAGAGGTAACTATTATGTCCACCCTAGAGGACTTGACAGGGATGGGCTGGGTTCGCCACAAGGAACCAACTGGCAGGAGCCCCAAGAAATTTCCATGGAGGGGCACATTCTATGCCAAGTAGCTATTTCAGTGCACTGAACTACATTGATTAGGAATTCTCTAAGAAAGAAGTGGGGCCAGGAGCCCATATTACTGATTCAAGAGTCTCTCAGAGGATGAGTTGGGTATCCTTGAAGTTCTTTGAGTGCTTTCACCCCATCCAATGACCCTCGAGTGGAAGCCATCTAACTCAAGAGATACACTGGTTGGAAAAAAAATGCAATAGCTTCCTGATTACAGACTGCAAAGAGCTTAAGAATGATAATTTATTTCCACCTATTTTTTAAAGGAAGTGCAAATTCCATAGAATAAAATTAGCAGATCTTAAGATCACATACAGAACATTACACTAAAAGTACACAAGCCTCACCCAGATCAAGAAACAGAACACTGTGAGCCTTTGAAGAAGGGTCCTGGGCCCCCGGGGCTGATCCTTGAACAGGGCTGAGCACTGCATCCTTGCCAATGTGCTGGAGGAGTCAAACAAGTTCCGGGGCTGCTTTTTTATTTCTTGCCTATAAAGAATGTTTGATGTGTGGCAGAATTTAGTTTGAGATCTCCTTTCATGTCAATAAATCATCAATTTGTGAAGGAAAATTCATAACTCCCTTTTCTCTAAATCATAGAGGCCATCAAAGTAACCAGGTGTAAAAAGCAGATGCATGCAGTTAGTTGAAAACTGTCCTGGGATGCCGGGCGTGGTGGTGCATGCCTGTAATCCCAGCACTCGGGAGGCTGAGGCAGGAGGATCGCTACGAGTTCAAGACCAGCCTGGGGTACAAAAGTGAGCTCAAGGCCAGCCTCAACTGCATAGCAAGACTCTGACTCAAAAAGGCAAAAAAAAAAAGAAAACTGTCCTGGGACTTCTGAGCTGATCAGGTTCCTCTCTCACCATTGCCACTCGCCTATAAGAAGGTGACAGGATAGGCCTTGGGTGAAAAGCCAGTGTTGCAGTTAAGTCAAATGGTGATAAGTCATGCACAAACATGTGGCAACCTGGGTCTTCCATGGGTGAAAAGAGGATAGATTCCTACCAAAAATGGGCAAGAATTAGTGACTATCATTTTACAGAGGCTGATTTATAACTTGTTTTGCTCATGTGTTTATTTTGTGATACCTGGGATTGAACTCAGAACCTTGAGCTTGCCAGGACGGTGCTTAAACCACTGAGCTATATCCCTGACCCTATAAGTCACTTTGAAAACAAGTATCATTTAAAAAAGAGATTACCATTTGGGAAAAGATGGCAAGAAGACATGTGCACACTGCATATGTACCCCAGAGGGAGCCAGCTAGGGTTTGCATTGGTGCTTCATTATTACAAACACTGTACTTGACAATGTACTAGCCTTCAGTTGTCATGGATAAAATGGGGAATAATAACAACTACCAGTGAGAAAATAGTGAGAATTAAATGAGAAAATGAATATAAAGTGTCTGGCTTGAGCAGAGTGGACACTCAGCAGACATGAATTCCATTTTCTCCTTTCCTGGCATATGCAACACAAGAACACACACCCCTCCCTCGATCAAAAACAAATGGACTCCACAGAATTTTAAAACTTTTATGTCTTCTAACACATTGACATTTCCCCAAATCTGGAACACGAGTGTGAACAGACTATTTTTAAATCATTAAAGCAGCATGCTAGTTTGGAAAAAGACGAATGCAGGATAAATGCCACATAATTCATCACCACTGGCTGTGCAAAAAAGCAACTTACTGATAACTAGTGATTGGAAACTGACAGAGAACATAGCTTCTTACCAGTCAGTTAGCCTGAAGGTCAGCATGCATATACTTGACCAGGTTGGATTTGAGAAACAGATTTGCTTTTGTAGCTGGAAATAACTCTCACAAAAACCACAGCATATAAGTCTCAACATATTTGTAGTCTCCCAATAGAACAAATAAATAAATTGCATCTTCAATTAATGCCAAAAATTGTATACCAGTACTAGTAAAAGAAATTATGTTAATCTTAGATATTCACCCTTTTTAGAAATGGCCCCTCTTAAGTACCTTGATTTTAAAAATATGCATTACATTAATAATTAGAAATACACCTTTGATTATTTGGCTCAAAGAGTATCAGACTAGAGATTTAGGACCAGCAGTTTCTAGAAACAGGTTCTAATCACTATAACTTCAGATACTGATAAGTGGTCCAGGGCCCCATGTGAAGCTCTGGTGATCTGCCTTAACAATGGTCCAGTCAGGGAGCCAATATGACTGTGCTTGGAGTGAACCCTGAGGGTGAAGGTCTGAACAAACCTGCACTCCCGCATCTCAACAGCAAACAACTCTCAACAGGGCATGGTGCACTGCAGTCTCCTCTTGGAAGACACAGGTTAAGAGCCCAGTGATTCAAGTGCTTACTTGGCTGGCGGGTGCCTGCAGAATGCAGACTTCTATGTCCTTGTCCTTCCCAGCCCTTCAGAGGCCACTTATTCAAGGAAGAACATAGTGTTTGCTCAAAGCTCATTGAGAAATACATGTGGATGCAAGTGTGAAACATGGCAGTTTCCATAAGACTATGCTTAACAGTAACACAATGCTAGTTTGTGTTTAAAACACTTACTTGCCACCACTGAGTATACAGAACAAAAAGTACGAAGATACCAGACGGTCTATAGAATCAGGAAACTCAAGAGGGAATTATAGCTACATTTCTTGTGCAAAGGAAATTTCTTAAACCCGTGGACTACCATTGCTTGAACATATCCGGTGATAAAAACCCAACACTCCATTTCAATTGTTTAAAAAAAAAAAAACATCTCCCCTAGACAGTTTCTCACTATTTAGACTTTAAATTTGTCTACCTGAGATCTGCCCTCTGGTACTAGGTAGGTCAAGACAAACCATTTTTTTCACCATAACCTGCACTGAAACCTTTACCCTTTCCTCCTCCCACCAGCAAATATTTCCTTCTACAGACCACAGAGGTCTATTTTTACCAGCCATTTCTTATCTGACAGGGACCCTAACATGCAATCTTCATTACCACACAGTTCTTAACACTCCCCAGATTTAAAGACAAGTTGCAGGGCTGTCTAGCCAGGTAGAAGAGAAGACAATTAGAGGCAAACTTTGAAACTCATGTCATTTGCTAGTCAACATGTTCTGATATGAAATTTTTATGTCCACTATTTGATACTCAATGTAAGAGCTATGACTTGTCACTGTCCACTGCCTTTTGATTTACTGGTTGCCTGTTCCATCAAAACAATCTGTTTGGTACTTATAAGTTTTGCTACTTGCTGGGCCCCCCAGAAAGTTAATGCAAGCACTGAGGTACCACTTACCTCCCTTGCCCTGCACACCTGATGACTGTTGACACTGTTTGCCTTGGCCGTAGACAGCTTCAGGTCTCTTTCTGATCCTCAGTGTCCTCACAACTCACTAAGATTGTCAGAGTCACAGGTACTGCTGAGAAGCTAGGTTTCCTTCTCAACAGAACTTTCTTTTTTTTGACTGAATTTCAAGATTTGACATATTACTGTTATTGTTATTATATTACCTCAGGGTTGGTTGGTTATTTATTTATTTATTTATTATACTGAGGATTGAACTCAGGACCTTCTACTTGCCAGGCAAGCACTTATGCCACTTATGCCACTATGTTATCTGCTCAGCCCACCCTTTTTTTTTTTTTTTTTTGTACTGGAGATGAATCCAGGGCCTTTGCATTGAGCTACATTCCAAGCCCTTTTTCTAGTTTTGTATTTTGAGACAGTAAGTTGCCTACGCTAGCCTCAAACTTATGATCCTTCATCTTTAACTTCCAAGAATGCTACGACTACAGGGGTGCTCCTATATGTGGCTTCTTTCTGCTAACTTTGACCCATGGCAGGATATTTCTGGGTAATGATGTGCACTAGCTGGCTTTTCCTTAGTTGCAATCCCTCTAAGCAGCACAGACATGTGACCCTGTCTTTGCTCATCAGCCAGGCTGCAAATGGTCTGCTCCCCAGGCATACAGGACATGCTCAGACAACAGTACCAAGGGCACTGAAGGCTTCTCCATATCCCAACATTAATGTGTTCATTTATTACCATTTCTGCACACCTATCCCCCAAGCTCTTTTAAGTTCCCATAACTGTATAGCCATGACCAGCTTCTGTATCCAAATATAGTTACTTCAAAGTCTTTCAGATCTCTATTTAAAATTCCTATTTTTCTTCACTTTAGATGACCTGGATCAGAATATCTAGAGATAGGCCTATATTATTAACACATTCCTGGGGAAACTTTTATGCCCAATAAAGTTTGAAAACCTCTAATGCAGCCAGTAGTCCTCATCCCTTCTTGCCCTGAACCAATAGTTCTAGCTGTGTCTATAATGCGGCAGATGGCAGGAAGCCAAAACCCTCTTTCAGCATCCTAGACATGTGTTTTACAAAGAGTGGTTCTCATACCACCACCACCAGCAGCAGCAGCAACACTTGTTAAAAGGCAAAGCCTCAGAATTTGCTCCAGACTAAGACCCAGGAGCAGAAGAAGGTGCCCAGTAGCCTGTTTTCTAGCAAGTTCTCTAGATGATCTCAATGCACAGGTCTAACTACCACTTTACCAACTATCTTGACACCTCTGGTCTGTATTTCTCAGGGGATTGGAGGAGACCTTGACTCATTTCTGAGACAAATTCTGTCTGGCTGCTACTTAAATGGAGTATGGCAATTGTCAGACCCATATGCGCCATCCCTCCTCCCATGCTTAATCATCATGGCAAGTTTTCTCAAATAGCCCTCCAGGAAACTAAGAGGCAGAGTTAGGGAAGCAGGTCCTATGCCGCTAAGGCCCACTCTGTAATGGTGGCTGGGTGTCAATCCATGAACTACTTTATTCTAACTAGGATCTTAACTTCATAAGTGCACCTGGCCATAAAAACTAACACACATGATCTATCCTTGATGCTCCATACTAAGTATGTACACTCTAGGATCTTGACAAACATAAATTATAGCTCTGAACTTTGTATAGTCTGACAACTGAGCAGTGGATTGGAACTCCACACATTAGATTACAAAGGGAACTTTTTACAATGGTGACAACTAAGCACTATCCCAAATCTATGCAGTATGTTGGAATCTGTGATGGAGCCAGGCTTTGCTATGCCTATACATCCACACATGTCACTGATGCAGGACCAGGGATAGAAGTCATTATTAAATGGTCTTTTTTAAAAAAGGTAGTATGTATACCTAACTCAGGCCAGACTACCCAATTGTACAGGTGGTAGAAGCACACTAATCTGATCTTTAAGAACTGCTTGTCTATCCTGGCCTCTGGGTTTGTGTCCTTGGCCTATGATGAAAGAGATTATTCTAAAGAAAGAAACAAGGGCTGGCCAGATAGCTCAGCAGATTAAAGCACTTACTTAGGCAAGTGGAGTGACCAGGGTTTGATCCCCAGCATGCCATGCCAGCCCTGCCCCTACGGAATACTGAGACAGCAATTGAGACTGAGTAGGATGGTACACACCTGTAATCCCAGTGCTTGGGAAGCTGAAAATAGGAGGACTGCTATGTGGTCAATCTGCGTAGTGAGACCCTATAGACCTTGTACTAAATACAAAACAGAGAGAGAGAGAGAGAGAGAGAGAGAGAGAGAGAGAGAGAGAGAGAGAGAGAGAGGAAAGAAAGAAAGAAAGAAAGAAAAGAAAGAAAGAAAGAAAGAGAGAGAGAGAGAGAGAGAGAGAGAGAGAGAGAGAACAGGAAATTGTTCCTTCCTGGTTCTATCTGAGACAAGCTCAAGGGCTAGAGAATAGCTCTCCCCCATCCTCGGGTATAAACTAGAAAAAATAAGATACACTGCACCTATGGTATTTTATGATCCACTAACCTAGACCACAAAAGGAAACTAGTGAAATCCCACATTTTCTTAAATTAACCCAACTTCCTTTCTTTCACATGATCTGCTCAACTATTTAGTAATAATGTACTTAAGGCTTCTGCTGTGCATAACAGAACTCCTCCAGGTAGAGTGGACTCCTGCATGCCTGTTTTAATGTCCTCTGTGTTTATTTCATGGCAGTCCCAACCACAGGGATGAAACGTGGGCAGTCGGATCTTGCGAAAGCTCTTCCATAGATATCAGTGTGCAACAAGGGGAGGAATAATTGGTTTAGAATTTTCAGTGATTTTCTTTCTAATAACCTTTGTGGCATCCACTCACTTTGAGGGCTGTCACAGCCCTCTCAACCATTTCCATCCAGTAGTTTCCTGTCAGAGGTGCCAGGGAAAATGAGGTAGCTTGGTGCCTTGCTGTGTATGGACTGGCCGCAGACTTCCCATCTTAGGCGTGTGTTCTCCCCCTGCACTGTCATGGGCTTCATCACCCTTTTCTCTTGGTTTAGCAGATACTCTACAGTTAGAAGCTCTCCTTTAGGGCCAGCCAGATAGCTCAGCACACTAAAGCCCCTGATTAGGCAAGTGCAGGGACCAGAGTTCGATCTCGGCACCACATGCCATAGTGGCCCTGCCCTTGGGAGCTCACTGAGATGTGATTGAGACTGGGCATAGTGGTGTGTGCCTGTTTTTAGCTTGGGAGGCTAAAAACAGAAGGATCAATACAAGCCCAATTGGTATAGTAAGAACCTGTAAACCCTGTACTACAAAAAAGGTTCTCCTTTTGAAAATTAGTTGCAAACAAATCAGATAAAATAATTCTTTTGACTCTTGATGTTCTGTGGAAAAGTTCCACATCCAGCTTATCTTTTTTTTGTGTGTCTGGCTGGGATATACATTTTCAAATCTGTTTTCCAATTTTTAACCACTTTCATTCCTGATGTTAGTTCTACAGACATTATTCTATAATGTTTCTGCAATTTTGTTGGGGGTCTCCTTAATTATGAACCTAGCAGTGCACTGTTTCAGTTCTCCTTAATTATATTTATACTGTATATTAAATAGATATGAGTTAAAAGTACATATTACATACTTTAAACATCTATTGAGGAACTAATATAAATATACTTGATTTTGTTCTATTGTCATCAGAACAATTAGCAAATATGAAATAGACATATATCAGGTGTACACTGCCGTCCTTACACATAGGCAAATGTAGCAGATCTCTACCATTTACTCACCTTACAAAACTGAAACTGCACCTATTAAGTAACTGTTCACTCTCCCCTATATCCAGCCCCTGGCAACCACCGTTATACTCTGCCTCTATGTGCACGATTATTTTAGATACTTAACATAATGGGAATCACACAGAATTTGTTCTTCTGTGACTAGATGATTTCACTTAACACAACGTCCTTCACAGTCATCCATGTAGCTGCCTACTGCAAGATGTCCTTCTGTTTAAAGGTCAAACAACAGTCCTTCGTATGGAACTAGTTTTACACATTCATCTGTCTACAGATATGTGGACTGTGCTTGCTACTGTGGACAGTACTGCAATGAATGTAAAAGTGCTAACGTTGTCTTAACTTTGCAGTGCTGCTTATTGGTTCGTCTTTTCCTTTCCCAGTTACACAGGCAGTTACTGAAGCCTGCCCTCCATACACTTTTTTCTATAAGTTTTAATTTTTAGAGCTCTTACCCATGCTAACAGCTCCAGAAACATAGCTCTCTACCATCCTCCCCTTTACTGTCCTCCTGTGTCTATCCTGCTGAAGGGTCCTGGGTAAACACCGGGGCCTTAAGCCTGTAAGGGCAAGCTGGCCATCCCTTCATGCTGATATCTGCTATTGACTTCTTATACTGTCTTGTGCCACAGTCCTCATCCAACCACATTTCCTCTCCCTAAATACTGCTGATTGTAGCTCTTGCTGGCACTCATCTCACTACCTCTGATTTGTTGTATTTTCTTTTATTCGCAAAACTACTATCCATTTTAGGCATGCATTAGCCTTTGTAACAGAATCTACTTTTCCTGTCTTGTCACTTCTGTCCACCTTACAATCTTTGTCCAATTCATTTTCTAGGTTCTCTCCTATTGCAAATTCCCAATGGTTGCAGAAAAAATAAAAGTTACAAGGCCTGCCATATCAAAACTGTCAGTACGCAATCATACAAACTTGTTTTAGACACAAACATAGATCTCCTGCCACCTACTGTACATTACTAAACTGTTCCATTGTTGATTCAGCCAGAAACAGGGATAGATCAAAAAGCTAACTTCACAGGGTTCTATGACATTTGAATAGAATGATCCACATAAATCACAGTGCAGTACTGGGCAGACAACATTACAGTTTAGCTGGTGGCACTTGAACTCCACCTCCTGAATTTCACACATGCATACCCCATACTCTATATTCTCCCACCACATTTCTTTCCTTTGTCCCAGAGAGTACTTCTCCTCAGAGCACCCTTCTTCCTAGCCCACATTACCTCTCCCATCAGTGGAAATTTCCTCTGTCTTCTCCATGAAACCTTTTCTCACCCCTTCCCCCGTCCCAAATGGTTATGTTTCTCTTTTGGACTCCTGCTTTGCTTTTGCACTATCTGAAAGTATTAGTCATGTTTCCTGTATTTTGAGTCACTCTTTGTACCCTGGCTGCTAGATGTTGAGTCTACCGTTTGCTTACAGACCACATTTTACTTATCGTTCCACTCTGTAGAAAAGTTACTCACACACACTGGTTACAAGAATTGTTAATCCAAGACAAAGTTCTCTGTGCGAGCGAAGTATTTCCCCAAAGCCTTCCTACATTCCTGTTCACTGGACTCATTTAGAATTGTAGATGTATTCCAGAGTATTTTAGGGCTGAGGTGTTGTCAGCAGTAAGGCACTTGCCTATTGCCAAGAAAGAAGGAAAGCAAGAAAGCAAGCAAGCAAGAAATAACTACCTCCTCTTCTTGTGATCTCCTTGTCATTATTAATCTTTGGCCATGACAGGCATTACTTGTTTTTTCTTTGACCTATCTGAAATATTTTCAGAGTACATGGCTACATCTAAAACATCTTTCTCTGGGGACTTCAACTCTTGGTTCCATTCACTTTGAATCACTTGTCAAATCTCTTTTGTTAGGTCAGAAAGAAAACCAGAGATGATAATACCTGCATAATTTTTTCACTTTTCTTAAAGACTCAGCATAGAGTCATGCATTACTAACCTCACAAAAGTGTTAATAAAGGACAGTTTTGTTGTGAAAAATAAAGAAGGAAATAAATATCTATATCCACATATAGATATAGATCTGCATACAGAAGAGTTAGGATAGATATACAGCTACTTTCTCTTAGTTCACTGAGAATAAAAGTTTGCCCTAATATTGTTTAGACAAGATATCAAGTCTGCATCTTGTCCTCAGAATAACTACTATGAAGACAACAATATACGATGTATTAATTATTGAAAATGTCCTACTAACCTGTTTTAAAACTGTTCCATTGCTATTTTATTTTTTCTCTTTAAAATGAATAAAAATTATAATGAAAAAACTGAGCAACTTGCCCAAAAAAACACCTCTTAACATTTTATTAGAAGTCAATAAAATCAGACTTTCAATAGGCAATTGTTACAATTTGTGTCTCATTTTCCTCTAGAAGGTTCATCTAGTGATAGGGCTAGCTTCTAGAGTTTGTGACTAACTCATGGTTCAGTGCTGGGATTATGGGTGTGAGTTGCCTGGAGGCAGAGAGCCTGAATACAATGAGAAAGGGAGAGGAGCTTGCCCACTGCCCCAGCTCCTCTCTTTGTGCTCTAGCAGCTTTTGTTGTTCTCTGTCACCATGAACTGCTGCCCTGTGCCATGTGCCACTTCACCTTGGAGCCTGCCAATTATGGACTGAGACCTTGACAAACTGTGAGCTAAATAAACCTTTCCTTCCTTTATTTTGGATGTCAAATATTTTGTCCCAGCAATAAGAGAAAAATAACCAAGATGGTAATTATTTAATTGAATTTCCTTTTATCAAGACATTTGACACACATTCTAGCGTTACAGTCTCTGAGAAAGTACCACCCATGGTATCTGGTCTGGAAAATGATAATACTGATTCTATCATCCCCACTGCAACACACCTATACTTTTTCCCAAGAATTCATCTTTAGACTTCCACAAGACTATACCAAAATATTCTCTTCTAGAATTATATTCGGATCATGAAAACCATCCCAATTCTTTTGAGAAAAACCCAATATCCTATTAACATCCAAGTTTTAATGTTTCAGGTTTGCTGTCCTGTCCCCAGAGATTGCACAATGACAGGTATTATAATCTGCTGCTTCTCAAGTGATTTGTTTGTTTTTTAGCACTTGTGATTAAACCTGGGTCCTTTACACTGAGCTACACTCCCAGTATATTTTAGTTTTCTGTTTTGTTTTTTAAAGACAGGGCCTTACAGAGTTGCTCAAGTTAGGCTCAAACTTGCAATCATCCTACCTCAGCTTCCCAGCTTACAGGCAAATGCTACCATCCCCAGTTCTGGGTACTGTTTTTATTAATTACTAGAGTTTTTCTCATCTCTTACTAGTCTTATCTTTACTATGCCTAGGGTTCTCCATCTAAATTTTCATGTTTCTTCCTTCCCACCAAATTTCAGCTAAACTCTCCTGATTAGATCTGAAAATCCCTTGCAGAACACACTTGTTCTCAAAAGATGGTCAGAACCTGCCCTGCACACCTAAATCTGCTTGTCAGGCCACCTGTGCTGCATGATCTCATGGTCTACTGTGCACAAGTCCTTCAGATTCCCACTATGACTTAGTACCCATGATACCTCTTAAGTCTCTTTTGACATTTAGTATGTCTTTATCTGAGTCAGACAGTGGGGTAGATCTAGTTAGTAGGTCTGATGTTTTGGTAAGTTTTCACCCATATCTTGGCTTTCAGTCATCAAGATCTAATCTCTCTTCTCTAACAATACTCGCCTGTGTTTCAGGTGGTCTCACAGCCATCTCACACATTCCCAGCTTTTCTGCAGAGGGGCAAGCACCTTGTTACCAAGTGCTGCCATTGAGAGATGAGCAGCAGTTAAGCTTCTTCCATGTTATGATCCTAAAAGAGAGAAAAATGTGTTTCCCATCCTTTTCTCACTGCCTGGGGCTGGAAGATGGTGACAAATGGAACCAGAAATGAAAGCTGCTAGTTGAAGATGACAGTATCTCCATACCAGCACAGAGAAATAACTATATCTCGACAGCACGCGAAAGAAAAATAAAATTTAAGTTTGCTAAAATCACTTAATTTTTCAAGCTTCAAAGTTTTCATTGTACATAATCACAGGCCCTGAGAAGGAGCATGCCTTCAGATTAAGTCTTGTGGGTCACTTCTATGCCCCTCCATGCTAAGCAGCCAACCACTGCTTCCTTGGTGGGTTCTTAGGCCAGCAGCACAAATCGCTGTCTGCAATGTTTTTCAGTATTTTATAACAACAACAAAGCTACTGTTTCCAGGTTCTTAATGTTTATTATCCTTCTTGAAGTAATCCCAAAGCCTCTAAATAGGACTGCAAATCTATTCAGTCCTGAAAGGACTCAAGTCATCTTTTCCTACAGCTAGCAGGACAGCCTCCTTCATATTACATGTGTCACCCATGTGGGATGACTGATTATTCTCACCAGGGCGGATGAGTTCACATGTGAAACAATGCTCCCTCTACTCCTGAATGGGAAAATGAGCAGCAGTCTGCTCTCCTCCTACAGCACAGCAACTTTCACTTGTTCATTTATGTCTCACATGAAGCACACAGACAAACAGAGGCTAACCCAGGAAGCAATAATGAAAGACAACACCGAAGGAGGGCAGCTACTCTGAGCAAAAGCCAATCCAATTTGTCTATATAATACCCTTTATGGCCACTGCTGTGCTTCCTCCCCAGAAGAGGAAACAAAGTGACAGAGGTTTAATTGAAAGGGTAAACCACACTGATCAGGAAGATAACATATGCTTAAGTGAAACAAGCTAGATTCCACTCAGGATGGGCCTTCTCACAGGAGTGGTGGGCAGTTAAAGGGAACAGAGCAGAGGGCTGTAGCTGGGATCATTAAGGGTGAAGAGGCAGCCTGCCACGGCCTGAAAAAGGGGTGCAACCTGTCTAGGAAGAGAGGAATGGTATGGCAGCTTGGAGGTTGGGTGGGAAGAGCAATTCCTATGATACGTACTTGGCAACCCTGGGGAGCTTCTCTGAAATCCCAAAGCCTGGCCCAACTTCTTCCCAAATCCTCTGGCCACCTGGAAACCCAGGGCTAGGGAAAGATCCTGGGAGAACCAGAGGAACAGCACATGGTCAACCCATGGTCTTGCATCCAGAAAGGACAGATTTATCCTACAGAACAGCACTCTTTCATTTTAATGTTTAATTTCACTTGGGTATCTAATGTCAGACCTGTGTCTGCTGCATCTAATTTACACCAAATTAAAATGCAAAGCAGGATGTGACTTAGCAGTTTAAATGGTAGAAAGAGATAGCACCGCCCAAGAACTTAAAATAACATTTGGTGGTTTGAATTTTATCAGTGGGTGGGTGGTGTTACTCTCCCTTAACTGACACCTGCTTGAGGAAGCAGGGTAGTTTTAACAATTGACAACCACGCACAGCCAGAATTTCATTACTTATCTAAAAAGTCTATCGATTGATTCACTAGCAAATGTGAAAGTGAATTCTGTAAAACCTATCTCCTAGAAAAAATTTATCTAGCATCTTTTCAGAAATACAAAAGTTCATTTAATGATGAACAATGCTCCAAAAGCTTGTTTACCAAACATTCTCAAATAACAAGAAACAAAATACCCTGGTGGTTGACATATCAGATTTACACACTGCAAGTTTGTTGTTCACCTAGCCCGAGCCTGAGAATATAAGCTTAATCAAATTGTAAAATTAAGGCCATGAGAGCTGATTAGGGCCCAGGGGGATTCCTTCAAAACTGTAGGGTTAATAATAAGTGTCTTATTTTAAAAAATCATTCACTAATTTAGTGAATGTACATGGGTAGAAAAGCTTTACTCTCTCCTGGAAGGATAGCTGCAGGAAACATATTAAATGTAAATGCTGGAAAAAAAAAAAAAAAAAAAAAAAAAAAAAAAAAAAAAAAAAAAAAAAAAAAAAAAAAAAAAAAAACTGTTAGGAAAAAAATAAAAGGAAAAGGCAAAGAGAATGAGTTTTTAAAAATGATTTTGGTAGAGTTAAAAAGGCAAAAAAAAAAAAAAATTAGAAGTGCCTCTGTTACTAACGCTAACAATATAACAACTATTTTATCTTCTCTAATGGACTGAATGGATTAGAAGTAACTTGAATACTAACATTCTTTTGTTTTTTTAAATTTTTCTATAACTAGCTCTTTATCTGGTAGGTGGTAGGTTATTTATCAAGTGTGTCCTGCCCTGCTTTCCCAATTACTTGCTAGAAAAATATTTTTACTACAACTTGCTTATCTCAAGAGTAGAAAAATATTCTAAAGTGTTCATTTAACAAACTTAAAAGACCTGTAAAAATGGATCCTAACTCCTAAGAAGTTTATATCTAATGTTGATGTTACAAAAGAGTACTAACAAAAATTATAAATAAGAAAATCAATCACAAATAAAATCTGAGTCAGGGCCAGCCAGATAGTTCAGAGAATTAAAGCACCTACTTAGGTAGGCATGGGGACCAGGTTTGATCACAGGTGTGTCTTGCCAGCCTCATCCCCAGGGCGTGCTGAGACAGCATTGATACTGGGTGTGGTGGCGTGCACCTGCAATCCCAAAGATTGGAAGGCTAAAAATAGGAGAATCACTATAAGTCAGATCTCTATAATGAGACCCCATAGACTCTATACTAACTATATTTTAAAAAAAGAAATAAAATAAAATAAAATTCTAGTTAGGGTCTAACAAATTAATTTTAGAAATCAAATTTGGCAATCGGGACACTGAAGCTCATACTGAATTTCCATATGCTGTACATTCTCTGCACTCAGCAGTTGGGTTAGGAGGCTTAGTAAGGTGAGGACATTATGTACACAGCACCTTTTATTAAAGGCCTCTGAGTGATATGCAAAGGCAACATCCGTAGAAGAGCGGCCCAGGCTAGTGTGAGTGAGGGGAAATGAGAAACCCCCAGAGTCCAGGCCTCACAGCTTATTTATGGGTAAGAGTGAGTGGATGGTACTGCTGATTCATCTATACTGGGCATGGAAGATGTAGTTTTCAAATCTAACCACACCAATTATACCTCATCCTACATGTTCTAACAAAGTACAGCAACATGTACTTTGTGGCTCTGTACTTCCTTTCCTTAAATATGGGCAGTTTTATGACTATAACAAAGCTCATATCATGTGACAGTCAAGCCTGTGTTAACAATGGCACTATAACTTTTTCTGAAAGCTCTCTCAAGATGTTTGTCTTCAATTTAGCCACCATTACATGAGGAAGTCCAAGCTAACCAATGTAGAAGGAACACATGGAAAGGCTCATTCAGAAAAGAATCAAGATATTCCCACGGGTAGTCAGTATTATCCCCTGGACAAGCAAATATTAAAATATCTGATCATTTTCATCCCTAGCCTTCTCATTATCCCAGCTGACACTAAATAAGAGGAGAAACTGGCTTTCCTCACAGTCTTGTTTTCAAAATTGCAGATCCGAAAGCTGAATAAAATCTGTTACTGTCTCAACCCACCAAGTTGTAGAAAGTGACGTTACAGATAAAAACATTCTTATCATATCCACTCTTGCAAAATGAAGAGGCCACTGAGAAAACCACTAAAATCACAACTGAGTGTTCTGGGAACTGCTCTGGTAGGAGCATCTAATAAAATGGCCTGTCTTACATTTAAAACTATTCTTAGCAACTGATCATGATACTATCAACTATAACTTTAAGACTAACTTGTATGAAACTGTTGGAAGCTCACCAATCACACTTTGCCAGGTCCCTCAAGCACTATTAATGTCAATTAGCTTTCTTTCAAAACAACTTTCACAAATTTTTCTGCCATAATAAAACCCCCAACCTTTCCACTGTTCCCAGGTCAGCTCAGAGGCCACTCTTCCTGTGTTCCCAATTGCATTCCAGTTTTTATATTACTCCTGAATAAAATTTTTATTTAAGAGATTCATCTCTACCTTCATTCAACATAATTGACAGGAATAATTACAGAAATTCCTAGTAGGTCTCCAGGCTGGGTGGGCATGAGACAAAAGGTCAGAAGGTCTGATAATTAAATCCACAGGCACACTCACTTCTCTTGACCCTCAAGCCACAATCTCCTTCCCAAGAGCTTCCCATTCTTGCTATGAGGGTCAAACTTAGAAGAGGGCTTGCTGGTCAATAGACCCAGACACCTCTTCAGCAGACACAGTGTAGCATGTGGATCATTAGTGGACCAAGGCTGGTTTGTGCCTGACAGTGATAAGCCACATGTCACCAATGTGACATCAGAAATCTAACACCAGACACAAAGATGAAATGACAAGCAAACCTTTTAATAGTCCCTTAAAACTTGACTGGATCTCAACATTTTTCACATATCATTTGCCATTACCTTAAACTGTGGCTGGCAGTGGATTCCTAAGTGGCAACTGAGCCTGAGAGAAGTGTAGTATCTTGCTAAGATCACAGGTCAGTCAGTGGGGTTCAATAAGAATTAGAACCCAGAACTATTCTTCCCAACAAGAACATATGCACAACCAGAAAGAGAACTAAAGTGAAAGTTCTAGATAGATACTTTTAAATATTTCTAAAGAGCAAATTTATCATGAAATTAGAGTAAAAATTCCCAGACCTGTTCAATTCTTTAAGAACATGCAGCTTCTTGGGCCTTGGCCAGCGCTGTCTAGTAAGTCCTTCAGTGCAAAGCTCTAGTCCTGACCCTTCTCAGGATTTCCAGAGGATTTCTAGTGCTCAGAAACTATGAAGGATGTCAAGAAGGCTACATGGAAATCATGGTTTCATTGTGTCTGTGGCGAAGAAGGGATTGAGAGAGATGGGAAGGAGGGTGGAAGACAGGAGACCAAGTGGTTAGGGCAGGAGTGAACCCTCAATGACCATGGGAAGGAAAGTCTGCAGGAAGACCAGGACCATGAATAGAATTTAGATGCTGGCAATACTATAGCCTCTAGACATCTGTGGTCACCAAGCACTTTAAATGGGGCCAGTGCAACTAGAAGTTGAATTTTAAATTCTATTTGATTTTAAACCAGTTTCATTTACTTAGTCACCATCCCCAACAGCAGTTTTTGACTATATTGTTCTAAACTGCTTATTTTCTCTCCTTTTCCATTAGCACAAATGAACCTAGGAACATTTCTACATCCTGAAATCTCCCAGGGATGCTCTTACCTCTGCCTCTTCTGACAAAAATCAAAGGCTGGGGGTACAGCTGAGTTACTACCAAGTTACTACCAAAACTCAAATGTATTGAATGACAGGCTATTTTTCACCCATTGCTCTTACTGTTTGGGTAAAACGAAATGAAGGGTAAGGCAGGGTGGCAGGGTACTTGTCTTATACATGAGGTCAGCAGGGATTTTTAGTAATAAGCCCAACTTAACCTTACAGGCACCTGAAACTGTGTCAACATAGAGACGAGCAGCCCTGAAAGGCTTAGAACCTCAGCTCGCTCAACTTCAATTGAAAAGCCCTGAGGAGTGGTACTACAGTACTGTGTGGCATTCTTGCGCCGTTTAAAAATAGCTTATAAGGGCTGCTCAGCATTAAGAGCCTGAAACACAAAGCAAAAATCATATTCTGGAACAACAATAGAAATGTTATCAGTTCAAACAATTATAGGTTGCCACTTTTTTTTTTTTTTTTTTTTAGTGAATGAAAATATTTACCATGTTCTAGTTTCTTCAGATGGCAACAAAAACCTACTCCCAGCCAGCTAGGTATCTCTTCACAGTGAAGACAGGGAGGAAGGTGAGAAGTCTTTTATGAAGGCCCTCAGACTATAAAGTCCCCAAAAGCCTCACAAAACTACCCAATAATTATCATTTTGTTCTGCAGGCAAGTTGTTCATTTGACAAAGAAATTCCCCTAGAAAACAACTAATTTTCCAGCCTTCAAGTTTTTTGATAATCTGCGGTCTAATTTGCCAGCTCAAACTCATTTCAGCCGCTGTTGCTGCCAAAGGTAGGAGACCAGACAATGAGGACAGAGGCCTAATTGACCTCTGGCAGTACAAAAGAGAAAAGCACAGCGCTGAGCTCCTTTAGCAAACCATCAGGCATGCTTCCATGCAGCCAGTTCCAGGGAAGAGTCAACACAGATGAGGTCTGGCTGTTTACCTGGTCGCATAGTAGGAAGCAGATGAATCCTGTGCTACTGTAACAGCTTGCTCCTATGTCTAAAGTGAATAAAAGCAAAAATGTACCAAATGTTCAGGGTTCTCTCACCACTAGAGGCAAGAAACTCCTGTTTCCTCTTTCAAAATTATGTTCATCTTGCCTTTAATCTCCACTTGCCCTGTCTGCTTGGGAATTCCTAACAAGATGGTTTCCTACAGCCCAATAAGTCTACTATTTAAGTAAATATTCTTAAAAGTTCCCCACTCAATACAGCAATTCTCATAAACTGCTAGCAGAGTATAAATTAAAACAATATCAGGGCCCGGCAGGATGGCTCAGTGGTCTAAAGCGCCTGCTTGGGAAAGCTTGGGTGGTTTCAGGGACCGAGGTTCCCACATGCTGCGCCAGCCCTGCCCTTGGGGTGGGCTGAGCCAGCCATAAAAATGAGTGAATAAACAACAAAGGTTCTGAAACAAGAAAAAATAAATAAATAAATAAAATAAAAAATTAAAAAAAATAAATAAATAAAACAATATCAGGCTGGGGAGATAGCTCAGCAATCTAAGCTTATGCCTGGCAAGCTCAAGGACCTGGGTTCAATCCTGAGTATCACATGCTGAGCCAGCCCCGGAACCCTCAGGCATGCTGTGACGGCCACTGAAACCAGGTATGGTGGTGCAAGCCTGCAATCCCAGCGCTGGGGAGGTTGAGAAAGGAAGATCAGTATGAGTCCAAGCTATATAGTGAGACCTTGTACCAAATAAATAGATAGATAGATAGATAGATAGATAGATAGATAGATAGATAGATATTTTTAATTATATATAAAAATGGGCAATAGAAACATTTGTCTTTTAAAAATGAAGACAATCAGCAAAGATCCCCAACATGAAATATTCTCAAACTCAGGGAACATGGCACCCAAAATATTTTTCAAAAAAACTTATTGCCCATGAAATCCACAAAAGGTTAAATTACCGAAATGATAAGGTATGGTTAAAAAACAAAAGCACAAAAAACCCCGGTGGTTAAGGGTGCATCAATTAGGTTTAAATAAGTAGAGAGATAGCTGGGGGGAAATTATAGATAGAGAATGTTAACAGTATACTTGCCACTCCAAATAAATAATCAATAAACATCTGCAGGTGAGGTTAGTATGGTGGGGGGAAGCATTTCATTGTTTATTTTACTGGTCCACTGGATACAAGCCATTCTGCTTTCCAAACTCTTGGTGACTGTCATCCCTTTTCAGAACCTAACAGAATACATATTCTCAAGATACAGAATTACTTTTCAAATGATTGGTACTTTTTTCTTTTTGTTCAATTGTAGTAAAATCAAATAGAATGTCTCACTTCTAAAAATACCTTTCTTTTTTTTTTTTTTTTTTTGTCTTTTTTGAGACAGGGTCTCGGTATGCAGTTGAGGCTGGCCTTGAGCTCACTTTTGTAGCCCAGGCTGGTCTCGAACTCGCATCGATCCTCCTGCCTCAGCCTCCCGGGTGCTGGGATTACAGGTGTGAGCCACCACACCCGGCTAAAACTACCTTTTTAAAACTCAGTCTCACACAATTATTCTGCCCTAAGTTTATCTACCCAGACTCTGTTCATTTTTCATTACATGGACATTGACAATGGTTGTGATTTCTGAGCAATATTATTCTTTTTCTTCTAAAGCTTTTTTCTTTTACTTTTTTCTAAATTAACAAGGCATCACCAAAATAAAAATAAAACTATTATTTTTCTCATTTGTATGTTTGTTTCACTCAGCAGCCTCTGGTTGCTATACAAGCACCTAATCAATCTTCATTTTCAAACCTTCCTTTCTCTGGTTCTAAATTAGCTGTTGAGAAACACTCAAGGTGAGGAATCTGCCTCATATCACTCCTATGGACTGTTATCAAGTAAGAAATGCAAAAATTTCCCACAAAGATAGGTAAGAAAATTAGTGGTATTGGGCTCTTTTATCTAGATGTTTGAATGGAAGCTACCCATGTTGTGAAACCCAGCTGTACTGCTCTAACACCACAAACATGAAATGTACCACCACCAGTCTGGCTGTACTGGAAGTGAAGCAGCTATTTACATTTTTTCCCTATAACATTTTGTTTAAAAAAATAAATAAATGAGTAGCACCTATAGGGGACTTAGAAGAAAGAGGAGTGAGTGTGGAGATAAAAGGAGAGAAGAAAAATTCTTAAGAGCATGAGGTGGTCAGTTACCCACAATTTTTGTTCATTCCACAGCAGAGTTCAGTGGCCTTATCTTTCATAGGTCCTGCTCTATTTACTTCCTGTCCTACCAAGGCAGGAGATTACAGGTGACAAATTGGCTAAGGAAGTGGGTGTGATCTGTTAATGCAAAGGCCCAGGGAGCACGCCCAGAATACTTCTCAAAGCCTTGCACATGGAACTAGAAAATGCTGTCTTCAATTCTTCTTGTGAGAACTCCAGCAAATTTTCTGTACAGTGGCCTATACCAGATGCTTTCTGTTACAGTGTTCTATCACAGTAGTCTGCTCTCAGGCTATAGAGTCTATTTCTTTGCTTTTCCATGGCCCAGACTAGGTTTGGTTTTCCTTGGCCCAGACTAGATCTGTACAGCATGTTTCTTTTACTGCCATTAATAAATGTAACATTTGCTGCTAATTTACATTAATTAATATAAATCTTACTGCATTTTTTGTGCTTGACTTGACCAATTCTTTGATTAGAACATAAAGAACCTAGAAACCACCTTCTAGTAGGAGACTCTAGCACACCAAAATCTGATAGCACTGACTCTTAACTACATCAGAGCAGAAGTTGCACAAATAGAATTTTCAAGTATATTAGATCAGGAATCATCAGGTACTACATAGACCAAGCCATATAAACAGTGGATTAAAAGCAACAACAAAAATTTACATCTGGAAGATAGAGCATCTTATAAATGAGATATACATATATGGAGTTCATCAGTTCATACCTCATAATTTAAAATCTCATTTCTGTTACACTGCTTAGTAAGACAATGGACACAGCCAGTTCTGATGTACATATCAGCAGACAACACCCTTTCCAGCAAAAGTAACTCAAAAACAAGAACTCATACAACAAGTCTGAGAAATGGAGATATTACCCTGCTAAATACCAGTGCTGTGGAGCTCAGTGTGGGTGAAAGTGAGGTCCCACTGAGCCATTATTATTGCGAATTGCTGCCCCTACATTCTCTTTTAAAGATATTGTGTAAATATGTTTTCATACCAAAATATTTCAAAACTCTTACAGTTCTGTTAAATAACAGTAACAACAAAATCTGTTAATGTTAAAATAATTTATTCCAAAGCTATTTAACAATAGAATCCATTCTTTGAGGCAACCTTTACCCATACAACAACATTCCTTCAGCCTGATGATTCTATCTAGCTTACAAAATCAAGCATTCCACAGGTCCAAGGAATACCTTAAACTCTCATCTCTAAAGGCTGACTTATTATGAAGTACATAATGACTGAACAAGTACAGGCATCATTATTTGGTCATGAGTCAGGCTCACATCAGCCAGCAATAATACCTGGATATTCTTTCTCTGTAGTTTCATGTCTAGACTTGGGAAGTCCAGACAGTCATAAGAAATCACGGCCATGACATAAAGACCACAAGCAACACTTAGAGACCGGAACACGTGTCTGTTTTTGGCTCCATCCTCCCTAAAGTCCCTCTTTGGAGCAGTATCTTCATCCTTGCTTCCATACTCCACTTGTTTTCTACACTTACTACTTATCCTTTCTATTTCAGTCAGACACTACCTTAAAGAGAAAACACTGGATAGGGAAAAGTATATCCTCATCTAGAGGAAAGATCTGCCACAACTCAAGCAAGTTAAAACTCTTGAGTTAGCTGGATAACAGCTACACAACTAAATCTTGTAGCAAATATCTCACTGATTAAATATTCATACAACTGTTATGTGGGCTTACTTAGAAACATATGTACAAGCAATTAGCATTGTATTTCCCAAGCACACAAGAAAATAGGATCAACATTTAGTATTCACTTAACAAATGTTTATTGAGCACTTGTTAATGGACTGGCTTGTTTCTAGACACTGGAGATAAAGAAGTCAACTAAATCTGAAATAGTACACAACAAACAATATCACAAATAGACTAGACAACTTAGTAATACCAATGCACATACTGGGTCTGAAGAACATAGTTTCTACAAGTAAAAGGCTAGCTTTAACAATGATTTCAAAACAACACTATAGGTACCAGGAAAGCCTTTGTAACCAATATGGAAGGAATGGAAAGGAAACATGTATTCTTGACCCCTAACTTTGGTACAGAACACAAGAGACACTCTTACATGTGTTATATTATTTAGCTTCCACGATTATCATTTGTCTTATGTTTTAATCATTTTATAGTTAAACTAAGAAAGGACTAGAGGTCAAACCTACACAACATCTTTAATTCCACCTCAGTCCATATTATTTATAAAAGAGCACTTTTTTTTTTTTTTTTAATACAGGGTCTTGCTATGCAGCTCAGACTCATAGCGATCCTCCTGTATCAGTATCCTAGAGTTCCAGGGCTGGCATTGCATGTGGTACTAGAGATTGAACTTGGGACCTTCTCCTTCTCAGGCAGGCGCCTAATTTGCCGAGCTATCTTTCCAACCCTGCTTATAAAAGAGTAGTAAAATTCGATCTGAAACTGAATTGATAGCTAACTACTACAAAATTTCTAAGAGAAAGCAGATCTCAAACTGTGTAGGGTTCAATGATGGGCATAAGTGTCACATCAAAAAATAATCTTTTCAAATTCAGAATTCATATTTCCTCATTTCAAAAGTTATGATAAAGTAATAGAAACCAAGATTGTGAATTGGCATGAAGAGAGACATATACATCAACAGAATAAGACTGAAAGAATCTACATTTATAGGCAATTCATTTTTAACAAAAGTAAAAACATAATGTAATGGGGAGAAATAGTCTTTTCAACAAATGGTAGTAGAAAAACTTAATATTTACATTTAAAAGGATGAAGTTAAAGTTGCAATTTACCTACCATACCATATATAAAAGTTGTCTCAAAATCAACTGAAGAGACAAAAAAAAAAAAAGAATAGCCGGGCGTGGTGGCGCATGCCTGTAATCCCAGCACTCAGGAGGCTGAGGCAGGAGGATCAGTGTGAGTTCGAGACCAGCCAGGGCTACAAAAGTGAGCTCAAGGCCAGCCTGAACTGCATAGTGAGACCCTGTCTCAAAAAAAAGACAAAAAAAAAAAAAAAAAAAATCAACTGAAGATCTAATTGTAAGAGCTAAAACTATAAAATTCTTAGAAGAAAATAGGCACTTGTGATTTCTTAGATAATGCTATCTAAAACATAAGTGATTAAAGGGGACAACAAGACAAATAGGATTTCATTAAAATTAAAAGTTTTCATACTCTAAAGAATAATATCAAGAAAATAAAGGTAACACAGAAAATAGAACATTTTTGCATAGCATACATTTGATAAGGGTTTTATATCCAAATTATACTACATTTCATCACTAAGAAACCCCAGTTTTAAAAATTGGCAGGATCAGGCAGGTAGTTCAGTGGCATAAGTGCCTGCCTGGCAACTGCAAGGTCCTGAGTTCAATCCCCAGTACCAAAACAAAACAACAACAAAAAAACAAAAAAACAAACAAAGAAAACCAACAAATAACTGCACTACACATTTCTTCAAAGATACAAAGGTACAGATAGGCAAAAGAAAAAATGTGCACTGTGCACCATCACTAACCAAAAAGAAAATGCAAATCAAAATCACACTGAGATACCTTCTAGGGTGGCTACAATTTTAAAAATTATTTTAGTAATTAACAAAATAACAATTATTATGAAAGATGTAGAGAAATTGAAAATGTTATATATTTTCGTGGGACATCTAATTTAGAAAACAGCCTGGCAGTTCCTTAAAATGTTAAACATAGACTTACCAAATGAACCGGCAACTCTATTATTAAATCGATACTCAAACACAAGAAAACATAAGAATAGTCAAAATCTCGTGTATAGGAACGTTCATAGAAACATATTTTACATAGCCAAATCAGGAAAAAATCCAAATGTCCACAAATGTATAAACTAGAAAAAGCAATAAAATGTAATCTTATTCAGCTATAAAAAGAATTAAATACTGAGTTATACCACAATACATATGCACCTTGAAAACTTGCTGTGTGAAAGAACCCAGGCTAAAGGCCAAGACTGGTAATCCATTCTGGAGCCCTCCTGTCTCTCAAGAGCTATTCCTACTTCCCAATACATTTTACTACTCTTAAAAAATACAAAGCCAATACTATATGAATCTATTTATAAGCAATGTCCAAAATAAGAAAATCAACAGGGACAGAACAAAGATTGGCATTCTCTAAGGTCTTGAAGTATGGAAAATCAATGTGTGGGGACTCTACTGGAGGATGTTTTACTTACTTTTCTCAGTGCTAAGACAAAACACCCAACAACCAAAATTAAAGGAGGAAATGTTTATTTCTGCTCACAGTTTATAGAGGTTTCAGTCCATAGTCAACTATTGTAAGTCAAGGTGTCCTGGCAGAGAGAGATCACACACAAGAGAAAGTCTATGGCAAGTAGGAAGGAGACAGAAAAGCAGCAAGCAACTGCAGCTTCATTCTACACCATTACGTTTCATCCATCTTCTTGGGTGGTGTCACCCACACCCAAGGTGGTCCTTCCCATTATCACACCCAGAACTATACTCAACTAATCTGTGGACTAATTTAGTAATCACACACCCTTAATCACAGCATCACATACCCTAGATCCAGCCACCTCCAAAAACCCACATCACATAAGGGCTTGGGGAGGGGAATGACATCTGGATACAAGCCATAACAGGCTTGTATTAAAAAGTGATGATGGTTGCATAACATTGTAAATACACAAGAAAGAAAGAAAAGAAAGAAAGAAAGAACCCTGACTCATTCCAAAGGAATAAAATTGGTAATGTGGGAACTACACTTTAACTTAATACTTTGAAAACTCCAATAAGAAAGTTAGCAAACCCCACCAAAGCTGTTTAACACTAACATGCTCAACTGAAAAGAAATAAGGAGCAACATAATGCTAGTATAGGAGCCTATAATTTCAGATTAGCCCACACAAAGCTTTCCAAATCTGTATTAGCAAATAAACTCATGGAAAGACTGAAATAGTAAGTCAAAGGTTAAAGTCATCTTTAGCACAGGGAAATGCTCACACAAATCACAAGGCTCTAATCTGGTTGGTTATCCACGTTGGTCATTCTGTCTTCATAAATATATCTTCATCTGAAAGACTGTTCACAATATTCAAAATTGAAACCTGTGGTCTTCAGTGATATATTTCAGAGTTTCATCTATCTTGGGAGGCAGCACAGGATGAGATATCTCTAAGTTTATTCACATGCAATCAGGGGTTTAAGCTAAACCCTTACAGAATAACCAAAAGTCAACTCTGGATGTGATGCTAAAATGACCTGCATGCTCTGAACCAACTGTTTCATCTTTGATCTTCACATTTGTTTTACATTTAGCAGAGACAAAGGCTCTCATTTAGGAAAAAAAAAGTTACAACTCTAATTCTCAGAAATACTTTTACATAGGTAAATCAAGTGCAATGGTACAAGGCTGTAATCCCAGTATTCTGGGAAGCTGAGTTGAGATTGTAAATTTGAGTCCAGCCTGGGCAACTTAACAATTTATGAGACTCTGAAAAAAAAAAAACAAAATTTTAAAGGGATGGTGATATAGCACAATACAAAGATAGAAAGACGCAGGTTCAATCCTCAATACAGGAGGGACATACATATTTCCCATACAAACCAACCCAATACTAGCCAAAGGAACAATACAAATTAATGGAAAGCCTGAATTCCACTTTCCAAGGTCAGAGAGCAAGGCAAATACAGAAACCTATATAATTCCAACTTTTGAGTTGTTCCTAATAGGTAATCATAAATCAGCTGTTTGAAACTAGTGAAAACCCATTTTCTCATTGAGGCCTGTTAGCTGTGGTTATGTGCTCAGTTTAGATCCAACAATATCCCTGTGTCATACACAGTGCTGATGGTACTTTAGGGGAAAATGCCTTTCAAGTTCAACTCCACAATGCAGCTCAGGGTGCCAGCATCCCAGCTACAGTACCAGAAGTATAAAAAGGACTTTTTCCCTATTCCTACCATTCACCAGGTAATCTAAGCTGGTGGGCAAATCAGGATTTGGGCCACACTGGAAATCTCACCCACTTCCATTCAGATCCCTTTGAAGCCTTCACAAGTCTGAGGGGGTCTGTGGCCTTTTAAATACTGTCCCAGAACTTTAGTTTCAGTACATTTCTGTCTATTTGGAAATGAAAGTAAACAACAAAGTTCATATTATGGGAAGTTTTAAAATACTTTGTTGAAGTACAACATTCAGATGAAAGGTCAAATTCCTAAACTTTTCAAAATATATTTCATAGCGAAGACACATGAGAGGTAGAACAAGGAATGTCAGTGACTTCCAGCAACTTCTCATGATCTTGCCTAGCCACGATCACTGGAGAAGTGTGTGGTACTACTAGGGCCACATTTTATCACCACTTATGTTTGCTACAAAGCAATGAGGCTGGCACACAACGGCTACCTTAGAAATGCTTGTGGATTCTTTGTACCTTTAACAAGTTTAGTATTATCTGTCAGGTAGCTGTCAAGGTTTTACTAGTGAAACAGATACAACACAAGAATGTGTCTACTTTCTCAATGTTAGAGTAATTTACATACATGTAGACAGGGATTAGCACAGCCCCCCAAAAGATATCATTTAGGTGAGAAACAGAAATTAGGTGGTTAAAAAATAACCTCAGACACTGCACTGTCTAGATTGTGTTATGAAGAGTCCCAGTAGGGCACAGTGAGATGGACAGGGAAGAGTCCACACTTTGGTATTAGGAAGGCAGGTTTGCCCTTACCAGCAACCTGAACTTAAGCCCATTTCCCTCCTTATGAATTCACTTATACAACCAAAGGTCAATTTCTTCACCAGAGAACTGTGTGGCTAAGTACCCAGGGAGAAAACTTACATATTCAGTGGACACATGGATGCTTTTATATTTGGTCCAAAAACATGCATCTTTCATTAAATAATTAAAGAAATAAAATGTTTGTGTGATTCATCATTACTATAAGCCCCAAGTGAAGGAGGAGAAGTGTGTGGTACTACCAGAGCCCTCTCCCACTGTGTCCTTGTCCCTTTTGGCTTTCCTGTCTGCCACTGAGCTGCTGCTTCTGCCCCAGTGCCCCATCTGGCATCATTCTATCCTGACCACCTGCCTCTGACTCACAGCCTTGCTGCCAAGCCTAATATTTATGCCAAATCCTGGGACCCTGCTGCAGGTTTTCAGGTCAAGGATCTCCGTCTATCTCTGTCTCCTCCACCCCATTTCTGGGTAAAAATGATGGATCACCCATCCACCTTGGCAAGTACCACAGGGCTAAAGTGAAATCCAAAACAAGCTTATTACCTTAAGGTCAATGTAGGGAGGCAGGAGGAAAAGCAGGTTTCCCTTATAGTTTAAGGAAAAGAAAAAGAAGCCTTTAGGGATAGTCTGTAACATTACCACACACACACACACACACGCACACATGCATACAGAATCAGAGCCAAGCATAATTAAGCAATTCTTGCTCACTTTAGCAAGAACAAACCTAATCGCAGCAGAACATTTCCATATTAGCTGAGCACCCTGGTGTAGCAGTCAGTGCTGCCCCTGGCTTCACCTTCTCCTCAGCTTTGGGTCCATAAGTAGCTCTCTCCTGCTCCCTGGGTGAGCACCACACTTCCCTGACTACTGTGTGACCCAAAACAAAAAGGAATTCCTGTGCTGACCTAGCTGAGCCAACCAGATTCTCCCTCTCAGAATTTAGAAACCCTGTTAAAAGACAAGTAGGACCACAGGAGCAGCTAGGCCTAACAGTGTGCGGAGAAAACAGAAGTAAGAATGAGATGGCAGGGGCTAGAGAGATAGCTCAGGGGCACAAGTGCCTGCCTGGCAAATGCAAGGTCCTGAGTTCAATCCCTAGTCCCACACATGCAAAAAAAGAGATGGCATGGCAGAGGAGGGGAAGACAGGGGAGACAGGCAGGGAGGAGGCAAACACACATGTGCATGCACACACCATACCCATGCAATGAGACAGAAGCCACAATAGATACAACAATAGACCCAAACAAGCAGGGGCTAGATGGCTTGGTAGGGAGACGGGAGGAGAACCTGCAGCTTGCTATCTGTCCTACTGGAGCACTCTTACATCCTGTCACAGTGTGCTTTCTGCTACCTGCCTGAGACTGCATGAACTGCCCATCCATTAATCCAATAAGACTCTTACTTGATCCCATTTCTTTTTCTTTTCTTATTTATTTATTTATTTATTTATTTATTAAGGGAAGGGTCTACAGGGTGTTCAGGGTCTCTCTACTAGATCAGACTCATAGTGATCCACCTGTTTACGACCTCCCAACAGCTGGGATTACAGGTGTGTGCCACCATGCCCAGTCTCACCTGCCATCTCAACACACCCTGGGAGTGGGACCAGCATAGCAGGCCCAGGGATTGAACCCCGGGTGTCTGTGCCTGCTTGCAGGGACTTTAATTCACTGAGCTACTTGGCCAGCCTTTGATCTAATTTCTGATACTATTTTTCACTTAGATAATTAAAAAAAAAAAATTAAATATCAAGAGCCAGTAAGGAAAAGGATCGACAAATATTCAACATTAATAATACAGGTAAAAATGTATGTATAAGCTCAATGTACAATGGTAGAAGGAAAGTTAAGTAAATTAAGATCAGAATATATTATTTCTTACTATGAATAATATTACCTCTAAAAATTTATGTAAAGAAAAAAATGCTAAATATAAAAATATACAGAACTACATAAAATGAAGAAATAAGGAAATGAAAGGTGTCCACATTTGGATTTTTGTTGAGGTTTTTTTTCTTGAGTTTTTGTTTTTTATTTGTGTGAGAGAGTCTTTCTGTGCAGTTCCTGCCACCTCCAAACTCACTTCCTTACCCAGGCTGGCCTCAGACTCAGTCTTCTTGCCTCAGCCTCCCAAGTCCTGGAACTGCAGGTGTGCTCCACCATGCCTGGCCTGAGCTAGGTGGTTTAAAGTGCCCAATGGGTTTCCTTTGCGCTCCTGTAAATCACCTTCCAGAAAGCATCTTTCACTGAAGTAATTTCTTGACAATTCAGAAGGTGAGTTCAGAATAGACATAAGGAGTTTTACAATCCTGACAGGCTTCCAGATCCTGGGGGGCCCACTTCTTGGCACATGGAGGCAGCACAGCGAATGTCCTGAAAGCATCGTGCTTGGTCTTTACAGATGTTCTCATATAAGTCACCTTTTGTGGGGGTGGCTGCAGGATCCCTTGTTGAGGTTTAATTATGTAAAAAAAAATTATTTTTCAAGAAAAAAACTTACACATTTGTGGCCAGGCATAGAGGCACACATTTGTAATCCCAGTTCTCAGGAGGCTGAGGCAGAAGGATCACTGCAAATTCAAGGCCACCCTGGGAAACATAGTGAGTTTAAGGCCAGCCTGTGCTACACAGAGAGACCCTATCTCAAAATGAAAAAGAAAAAAAAAAAAAATCCCTATGTATTGTTACCATTTTACACATGAAGACAATGAAGATTCACAAAATCACTTATAGAAAAGTCTATACTTGGATTTTAAAACACAAACCATAATAAACAGTAAATCAAAAGATTTCCCTCCTGCTTCATTATTTTGTGAATTGTAAACATCAGTATAAAGCAAATACACTCAGGATGATATATTTAATTAATTAAAAACTATTGAAGGTAGAAAAAAGCAGTAAGAGAGTGAGAATTCCTCCACCCCCCCACCTCGTGCACCTTTTTGTTGGTGCTGGGGATTGAATCCAGGACCTGTGCACATGGAGCGTGTGCTCTGCCCTGAGCTCCCCCACAGCTCCCCATGTAGCTTTAGACTTGAGTTTATGAAGTTGACACTCCCAGCACTGTGATTCCCCATACAGATTTCTACAGTTACTAACTCTAATAATCATAGTCACCCAGTTTAGTTTCATTCCAATGCTGCCATAGTAACACTTAGTAAACACTTCCTCAATGCCTGCCCACCTAGTATAAGCTGAGTTTACTCTCTGATGGACAACTTTTACTTTCTGAGGCAACCAATTCCATTTTTATTTTATTTTATTTTATTTTATTAATTAATTAATTAATTTATTTATTTATTTATTGGTCTTTTTGAGATAAGGTCTTACCATAGAGTTCAGGCTGGCCTTGAGCTCATTTTTGTGGCCCAGGCTGGTCTCGAACTCGTACTGATCCTCCTGCCTCAGCCTCCCAAGTACTGGGATTACAGGCGTGCACCACCACACCCGGCTGCCAATTCCATTTTTAAATGTTTTGGTAATGTCCATTATCTGCAATTGATTAGCTCTTCTGAGGCTCAAATAAGTAGCTCCCCAATCTCACTACAGTCAACAGGTCTTGTGATATGCATAGAATCCCACTTTTTCCCAAGATATCTCAACTTGCAGCTGCTCATGGTTCTGTCCAGGATCTTCTTGGCCAGCCTTGGGGTGCCCACTTTGTTTTCCTTCCGATTACAAGCGTCTTCTTTTTCATTTATTCTTAGTGCCCATATGTCAGGGAGACAACAGAGAACTCTCTGTTTTAATATGACTTCTGGTCTTTATGGCCTAGTGGAATTATACATATACATAACATTCCAAAGACAGTAAAGACTACTAAATGACATGACTATAGTGTAGGATATTTTAAATATTATGTTGCACAGCACAGTGTTAAAGAGCCCACACGTGACAAAAATAATACAGTACTGCACTCTTCTTTGACCTATAGCTCTGAAAACAAGCTCAACATAAACACCAGAAGCAAGTACACGTACAGTACAGTAAGCCTCTGGGCTGATTGTGTGTTCTCTATTTACCATGCCATCCAAGTCTGGGAATGCCAGGAAATAGTCCTTCTTGTAGTAATAAGTGGTCAGAAATCTTCTCAGGAATAAAAGAAATGTCCAAGTTCTAGCCCAAATACCATAGACTTGATGCACTGTCTCCAATTTCTCTGTTGGTCCTCTCATCTAATAACTCAATCTGCATTCCTTCCACAGAACCAAGAGGAACTCAAATATTTCTCAAGAGTTCTGTAAGGATGGCTTTCCTCTCATAGCACCCTATAGAGGTAATCCTTTCTGCAACAGCTGTCTCTAGCGTTTTTAGAGATGAAAATGCATTCAGCAGCTCTTATTCCAATTAGAACATTCCTTGCTCTGCTCTGCTCACAGTTCATAGTGGACAGCATCAGTGAAGTGCACATAAGAGAACAGGCACTCAGGTGAACTGTGCTATACGCGTGTGCTGTAATAGCCTTCCTCTGTCATACTTAAAGTTGATATACCAAGTTCAGAGAGTGCTCTAGTACAATGTGCATAAATCCATAGCCACTGTTTTATCCATATTGGTGACATGGAAAAGGAAGCCTAGACTTGTTTTCAATTCCATGGATCAGTTTTAAGGCAGGACTGCATAGCTGAAGTTAGAAGAAGCTCATTCCTTTTATCCAAGTGATTCTTAAATAGCTAGAAGTTGAAAGCTGTGCTGCCACATTTTAGTTCTGCCATGATGTGATGAACACTCAGGCACAGCTATCAGTCAAACTCCTAAAATGGGCTTGGTATGCTGTGGTACCTGGAACCCCATCTTTCTTTGCATCTGGAATGAGAATTCCCTCTCTAGCATTCTGAATTGGGGAGGCTAAGTTAACCTATTCGTACCTACAGAAGCACTGCTAATGAGATAAATGCCATTTCATAAAAAGCTTCCCAGCGTTCAGTTTGAACATGTTTGGTCATGTCAGGCCCCTGTTCCAATGTCTCCAGTAAACATTCATTATGAATAGCAGAAAACCAAGATGTACCTTATAATTATCTATGTGTATTTTAAAGAAAAAATATATGCTCATACTTGTTCTGATCCCCTTCCCAAAGATTCAACTGACATAGGATCTAGATATACTTTTCTAGATGACTAAAAAGTATGAGATTAAGGGCCACTAACTTAGAAGAGGAAGTCTCAGGTCCTGTGTGCTGACCACTCAGATTCTATAATTACACATCTCATGTTTTACCTTCTAGCAGCAGCAATCCATATGTCTCCACATAGTCTCAAACCCTGCTTCCGTCCCTTGAAAGCAGCCACCACCCCTCACTACAGACACAGCAGAGGGGTCAGCACCCAGGCTCTAAGGACAGGAGCTGCCTTCCATTCCATCTGAACATTCCCAGGCTGCAACCCACTGGGCTGCTTCTCACATACACATTATCCCAATGGCTATGCTTATTATAATAAAACTATCATCTGTGAGTCTCTTTACAGAAAACAGATCCTGCCCTTTTCCGTCTCTGTGTTCTGCTACCTAGCAAAATTATGTCATATGACATTAAAAGAACATGACACATTTTCTATGCATGAATTAATACTCCTCTGTAAAAGTAATGTACATGACATGACCACAAAGAATGTTGGCATTATTTCATGTTTGCTGAGCAAAGGAAAACCTGAATGAATACAGTTACTAATTTTTATTCAGTCAGAGCCTCAAGTTTCAAGAGCTCCTCAAATACCCTCTAGCACAAAGCAAGAGGAGGCTCTTGGGGCAGGGGCTGTTGGCTGGGTGAGAGGCAGAGCAGCTTTCATTTTCTGTCTGGAGCCCACAGCACAGGGCCTCACATGCCTTCAGTGCCAGTCCCAGACACCTCTGAAAAGAAACTCAGAAGAAAAAGGCTGGCAGGGAAATTGGCAAAATGCAGTTATATTTTATGTGCTGTTCAAAGTTTTCTGAATAGCATTTTTCTAAGCTAAAGGCTTACAGAATCTAAAATATGACTCAGATCACTGACTGTGATGCCAAAGTTTTTATTTTTAGACATTTTTAGCAAAGTATATAACTATAAATCCAACCTACTCATCTACAAATCCTCTAAACTTCCTCCTAGAGAACAGAAAGGCACTTGGCATCTCTTGAATATTATTTTATTTGCATATATAGTTATGCTAGTAAAATTTTGCTAACTACAGAAGAATTAATAACTGAAGCTCTAAATGATTCCCATAGTTGCTGCTAAAACTGGCAAAATACCCTGAGGAACTTGCTCATGGGAGTGTGCAGTCCGCATGGGCGAACTGTTCAGTTTTTCTCACGGTGCTACGTGGGCTTGTGGTACGTCTGTGTGCTCAGACAAGTGCAGCGGAAGGGTAACAGAAGGACCTCAGTTCTGGGAGAGAAAATGACACCTGAGGAAACTGAATGGCATGTAAAAACACTTTATGATTTATACCATCTACACTTTGCTATTCAACATCTTAGCTTCACAGCATCACATCTTTGTCTTCACCAAGGAATAGTTTATACATAATAATCCCCCCTTTAAATGCATGGTTTGATGCATTTGAAATAAATATGTATACCTATGTAATCACTCAATCAACAGATGGGAAATTCCCTGGCCCAAGAAGCTCCCACATACTTCTCTGTAATCAACTCTGTTTCTCACCCCTCTGATTTCTTCCACTGAGGGTTCATCTGACTTGCTCTTGGACATCAGAGAACTGCATTAATGTAGTATATATATACTCCTTGGGGTTCTATGCTCCTCTCCACAAATGACTTTCAATCATGTTGCTCCTTGCATCAGTGGTCTTTTCCTTCTCATTGCCAAGCAGTATTCCAGCCCAATTTATGTCTTTCCCAGATGGTGAACATAAAGATGATCAACTCCACCCCCATGTTTTTTTTTTCTTGTTGACAAAGTGGGTAAGTTGGACCAAATGAGCCTTAAACTCCTGTCCTAAGTAAAAATGAACATAAACCAATTTTAGAGCCAGAGAGATAGCAAGATACCTCAATAGAATAAGCACTTGCCTGGCAAGTTTAGGGTCCTGAGTTCAATCCCCGGTACCATGCAAAAAAAAACCATAAACCAATTTTGTCAAAAAGGTCATAGTCCTTTTACAGTTACATATTATTTTCCATTATGTGCCCCAGGTTTTGAGAATAATTTTGTATATATCTCATTAATGTCAAAGGACTAATTCTCTCCAGAATAACACACATACACGTGCATGCACACACGCATGCGTGTGCGCGCACACACACACATACACACAGAGTGGTGGGGTACGCAGATAAGGAGAGTCTATCCAAAACTCCCTTTTTGCCTGGTATTTCAACACTGGTTTGCCAAAGTACTACACCTCAATTCATTCCCCTTTCTAGTCATCTGAGCTTAATTACAACTTACACCTGCTTTTAAAAACCTTTTTGATTCAAAAATCATAACTAATCACCTCTGGTCATTTATTTTGCTAAGCTTTAAATTGTATGGAATGACTCAATTAGCAAATCCTTGGATTTCCTTGATTTTTTACCTTGGACTTACATAATATTTCTTTACTGCCAGTAATATTCTACCTAGCAAAGCTAGGAAACTAAAAACCTCCCAAAAGTTAGTTCTCTTTTGTTTGGATTTCCATAAGGCAAGATAAGGGGAAAGGAGAAAGCAAAGGTAAAAAGAAGGAAAAATTATGCATTCTTTACAAAGGCAAAGGGTAGGGGCCAATGAGATAGCTCAGCTGAAGCGCCTGCTTAGGCAAGCTTAGGCAACCTAAGGGACTGTGGTTCAATCCCCAGCACCACATGCTGTGCCAGCTCCACCCCTCAGGGCAGGCTGAACAGACCATAACATAAATAGATAAAGTTAAACTAGGTTACTGCCAGTCTTAAATAAATAAATAAATAAATAAATAAATAAATAAATAAATAAAAATAAAGGGGCTGGGGAGATAGCTCCACGGCTCAAGTGCCTGCCTGGCAAGTGCAAGGTCATGAATTTGAACCCCAGTCCTGCAAAAAAAAAAAAAAAAAAAAAAAAAAAAAAAAAAAAAAAAAAAAAAAAAAAAAAAAAAAGAGGAAATACTTCATTGAGAATAAAAGTTTGTAGTACTATTGTTTAGACAAGATATCATTTCTGTACCTTTTCCCCTGAATAACTACTATAAAGACAACAATATGCATGGTATTAAGTGTTGTAACCATCTTAACTTGTTTTGAAACTGTTTCATTGTTATTTTATCATTTTTTTCATTAAAATGAATAAAAATAATAAAATAAAATACAAAAGAGGAAATACATGTAAGGCAATAAAATAAGTAGATTTTAAATAAATAAATGAATAAATAAATAAAGGGTAAATAGTGATCAAAGGTGAGAATGAAATAGCAAACAACAGAAATCAATTTTTTAAGTTCCACAGAAATATGTACTGAAAAAGACTGCAAATAAAACATCTGGTGTTGGTGGAGATAGTGGAGGGAGGTCACTTTTTATCTGCAGTTCCTGTCTAAACAAACAAATTATGTATTACCCATCCAGGATTCAGATTATACTTAACAAAGGTTTGCCATATCTTTTTCTAAACATATCTCACAATAAGCCAGGAGAGGGATAATAAACCTTTTATCACTGACATCAAAAAGACATAGTCTTCAGTGGGAGGTCTATTTCAATATGAATGGAGGAAGATGGGTTGCTGCTAAAAACAAAAAAAAATCACATATTTAAAAAGGGGGGGGGGGGAGCCGGGCGTGGTGGCGCACGCCTGTAATCCCAGCACTCGGGAGGCTGAGGCAGGAGGATTGATGCGAGTTCGAGACCAGCCTGGGCTACAAAAGTGAGCTCAGGACCAGC
>PVJA010013399.1:0-39263 GCA_004027025.1 Myocastor coypus
GGGAGGCTGAGGCAGGAGGATTGGTGCGAGTTCGAGATCAGCCTGGGCTATAAAAGTGAGCTCAAGGCCAGCTTCAACTGCATAGTGAGACCCTGTCTCAAAAAGACAAAAAAAAAAAAATAATAATAATAATAATAATAAGTCTGTGCATCTAAACTGATTACAAAAAAGTAACTAAAACTCATTATCAGGATAGGGGAGTAGCATATACTTGTTATCCCAGCACCTAAGAGGCTGAGGCAGGAGGATCTTGAGCCTTTTCAAAATCCAGCCATCTTATATAGCAATACCCTGTCTCAACAACAAACAACGCCCTCCCTGCCCCTCAAAAAGGTTCAAACTCAGGGCTGGGAAGTAGCCTGGGCTAGCACGCTTGCCTGGCATGTGCAGCACTCTGGGTCTGATCCCCAGCACCACACACACGTATGTGCATGCACACATACACACAATCAAGTTTATCATTTTCATTCTGTATTCTTCCCAGGAAAAAGAAACAAACCCTGGGAGATTTCATGGTGATAGTAACAAATTCATTTTTTTTTTTTTTTTTTTTTTTTTTTTTTTTTTTTTTTTTTTTTTTTTTTTTTTTTTTTTTTTTGTCTTTTTGAGACAGGGTCTCGCTATGCAGTTCAGGCTGGCCTTGGGCTCACTTTTGTAGCCCAGGCTGGTCTTGAACTGTCACCGATCCTCCTGCCTCAGCCTCCCGAGTGCTGGGATTACAGGCGTGCGCCACCACGCCCGGCCAACAAATTCATATTTTGATTTTTTTTTCCCTCTGTTTTTGAATAAGGTCTCACTATGTTCAGGCTGGCCTTGAACTCATGACACAGCCAAACCTGGCCTCACACACTCAGTGATCCTCTTGCCTTAGCCTCCCAAGTGTTGGTATTATAGGTGTATACCATCATGCCTGGCTCTATTTGGTCATTTCCTACTTTATTACATTTCCTTAAAAAAACCTATAATATCCATTCATGTAGTATTACATATAAACTTCAGTTTTATTGTACTGATATCTTAATTTTTAGCAGAATCTCCGTAGAGACAAGTTCTACAGCATGGCTATGAGCCCCCAGGGTTAGGAGACAGGCATGTGTCACCAGTCCCAGCTAACTTAATTATTTTAAAACAAACAACCTTACCTTATAGTCAGAGACATCAGGGGAATAATCAGATGTTAGTTCCAAAAGCTAAAAGAGAAGACAAAACCTTCGAGTCACATGTCCTCTAATACTGCCCTATTCCAAGGCTCCTCCCCCTTACCCCCCTGACCACCCAAAAACGTGAAGCTCCAGAAGGGTCCATCCCCACTGCCCAAGGCTCCACCACAATCCCAAAGGAGCAGGGCTTTTCTGACTACATAGTTACCATCACTTGCGAGTCTACTTGGAAGAGGTGCTAACCTTTTCCTGTTGTAAAATGTACCTTAAACGCGATCTTTTCTCCGACTTGAGGGGCAGCTGCTAATAGCGGTAACAGACTATAGTCCTTCTTGGGTAGCTCTACTGGATTCTGAAAAACACCACCAGTTGTGGGACTTGGTTACTCAGGAAAAGGAGGGAAGACTCGAGGGGAGTCTAATGCACGGAGAGGTCAGTACTGACCTGGATAACAGTGGACACGTTTGTTATAGTCTCCTGGAGCTGCTGCTGCTTCTGATACTCAGAGTTTTTATTTAAGACACAGGACAGAGCTTGGCCTCGTCCTCGTCCTCGCCCCCGCAAGCCCCGACCCCTCGCCCCTCTCCAAGAAAGCAAGTCCTCTCCTCGGCCCCATCCTCTTCCGAAGCTGGGCAGAGAGACAGGCTGTCTGTCGTGGCTGGAGTCCAAAGACTTCCAGCCTGGGGCAGCCAGCGTGTTGGACGCAGACCCCGGCCCTGGGCCTGCTCTTCCTGCCAAGAGGCCTGCTGTCTTAGAGAAGCTGCCCCCACGCTCGGAGGCCTGCTTGGGGGCCACATGCTCATCCTCCGACTCTGAACTAGAGTCTGAACTAGATGGTGAGGAGGCCCTGGTGGCCTTGCCTTTGCTGGGATTGGGGTTAAAGGTGGCTTTTGCACACAGTTTGTTGGCAGCTGCAGGTTTCGTAGCAGGTCCTTCCTTTGATAGCTCAGTGGCCAGCTTCTTGGAGGAATTCTTGGCCTCTGCAGTGGCACTGCTGAGCCCATCACTGCCCGAGCCCTGTGAGGACTCAGACTCCGAGGTGGAGGCTGAGGCGGGACTGTCTTTGGGCCCGGCGCCCCCGCCTTTCCTTCTGGCTTTGCCTGCACTGTTGCTAGAGCCTTTGTGGGGACTACAGTTCGGGATGCTCCATTCTTTTACTGCCTGTGTTTTCAGAAGCCTGCGAGTCTTGGTCTGCTTTTTACACTCACGCTTTTCCTTCTTCTTTGGTGACTTCCTTCTGGTCTCTCTGTCATCGTTATCTACTGGGTCACAAGTAGCCCTGTTTCTTTGCTTGCTTTTCTTCCTCACAGGCTGATCTGGGGCAGCCTTGGGGTGCAGCTCCAAGGCCTTGTCGTCTCTGCTGCTGTTCTCCTGCCTCTTCCAGTGCTTCTTTGACAGTACGTAACCTAGCTCGGTCTCTTGATCCTCCTCCACCTTAGAAGGTCTCTTCTTGGCTTTCACAGGAGATAAATGAGCGTCACCACCATTGCTGACTAGGACAGAAAGCTCAGGGACTTCACTCTCTTCTAACTTCACTCTGTCAGGATAAGCAAATGCTAGAGTGAGCAGATTCAAAAGCCTGCATCCAGGGAGTAGAATAAGCGCTTGCCTTGAAAGTATAGGGTCGTGAGTTCAATCCCCAATACCATAAAAAAAAGAGAGGGAGCGATGGAGGGAGAGAGGGAGGGAGGGTCCAGGAGATAGCTCAGCGGTCTAAAGTGCCTGCTTATGCAAGCTTTGACAACTGCAGGGACTTTGATTCAATCCCCAGCACCACATGCTGCACCAGCCCTACACCCAGGGCAGGCTGAGCTAGCCATAATAAAAATAAATAAAATTTTAAAAAACCCCTATATCCAGTATGAAATTATCTGCTAACATCACCACCACCAGCCCATAAAAAACACATCCCCAAAGGACAAGATTCTTTTGACAAAATGGTCTGTGGAGCATCACTTACAGCCAACTTTCATCTGGCCAGTTTTATTTCCTGAATATCGACTATGCCCCAAATGTTTTTTATATATGTTCTCTGACCTAAATACTACACCAGAGTAGGTGGCTTTCATCTTATAAGCTGTACAATTACAGCTCACACAAGCTGCCTCCCAAGATCCATAGTATAATGGCAAGCAGCACAAGGCATCCAAACTTCAGTGTGTCTAACTCCAATTCACCATCGCTCTGTTACGCACATGGCACCTCCCCTAAATGGTGCTCATGTTAAGTACCTGTTTTTGTTGTACAATGTATGTTTCCTTTTTCAGAATGAGACTTTATTTATTATGGTTTTTTTTTTTTTTGTCCCTTTTTATGTATTTAGTACAGGGTCTATAGAGTCTTACTACACAGATCAGACTCATAGTGATTCTCCTGTTTTCAGCCTCTCAAACGCTGAGAATACAGGCGTGCACAACCTATGTGAATTGCCATATGAGCGCATCTCAGGGCAGGGCTGGCATGGCTTGTGGTGCCAGGGATCGAACCCGATCCCTGCATTCTGCCTAAGCAGGTACTTTAGTCCACTGAGCTATGGCCTAGCCCTTATTTTTGTCTTGTGTTTTTTTGAGACAGGGTCTCACTACATAGCGAGGCTGGTCTTGAACTTACTGTGTAGCCAGACAAGTCTCAAATTCACAGCAACCCTTCCGCCGCAGCTCCTGAGTGCTGGGATTATAGGCATATGTCACAGGCTTAGCTCAGATTATATATACATATGTTTTTTTTTCTTTTGCGGTACCAGGGATTGAACTCAGGACCTTGCACTTGCTAGGCAGGTGCTTATTCTACTGAGCTATCTCCCCGGACCTTGAGATTATATTTTTAATATGGCTAATTTTGACAAACATGGATTCAACCTAGATATCTCTTGACAAATAGTTAAGGAAAATACAGAATATATAAATATACACCAGCATACACAGAATGGAATATTACTGAACTATAAAATATGACAGTGTTTCACTTGCAGCAACATGAATAGACCTGGAGGATAGTATGTTATGTAAAATAAGTCACCTACAGAGAGATGAATTCCACATGTTCTCACTTATATGTGGACACTAAAAGGTTATGTCAAAGAAGGAGAAAATAGAATAGCACTTATCAAGACTTAGGAAAATCTAGGGGAAGGATGGTACAGAGGTGAGTTGGAGGAAGAGCTTCTAATATCCTACAGCTATAGGATAACTACATTGACAACAATTAACTGAGCATTTCCAATAGCTAGCTACTCAAACAATTGCTAAATGTCTGAAATTCAGATATGCCAGCTACCCTGACGGGACTGTTACACTGCATATGCATACTCAACTGAAAGCTACACCGTATAAATGTGTGCAATAATTATGGGTCAACTGAAAATAGAAATATATTTTAAAATAATGTGTTTTTATTTCCAGCTTAGAGAAATATCACAAATTTATGCTCCCCAGGGTAAAGACAGCGGCCCCCAAAGTACACAACAGTTGGTGATGACTGATCTTGTGTGTCGGCTTGACTGGGCTACAGGGTGCCCAGATGCTCGGTTTCACGTAACTCTGTGGCATGTCCATGAGAGTGCTTTGGATGAGAGATTAGCACTGAAATGTGAAGACTAAGGAAAGTGCTGAGGTAGGTAGGCTTCTATCCGACCCACTGAAAACCTGAAGAAAACAAAAAACTAAGCAGGGCCACACTGCTCTGCCGGACCCTTCCCCACGGAGCTGGTCTTCTGCCCCAGACTCAGACCTGACTCAGAATTTCACTGTCAGCTTTCCAGATGCAGAGCCCTGCTTACTGACTACCGATCTTGGGAGGCCTTAACCTCTGCAATCATGTGAGCCAATTCCTTCTAATAAATCGCGTGCGCGCGCATGTGTGTGTGTGTGTGTGTGTGTGTGTGTGTGTGTGTGTGTACACGAATGCACATGTATGCGTGTACATCTCCTGTGAGCTCTGCTTCTCTGGAAAGCTTCAGTATACTAATATAAATTCTTCCAAATTTATTTCACCATACAAAAACAATGTTCTTCCCTCAACTAGGAACACCTAAACCTCCTATGTACAGTCTGATAACAAGGTTTGACAGACTGTCCCCAATGCTGAAGAAACAGCAGGTGATCCAAAGTGCCAGACGAAAACACATTATACTTACTTACAATGGACATATATCCAGCTATATATTCCATCAAGCTTTTCAGTAAACAGGAAAAGATGTAGACAATCGCACTTAAAAAAAAAAAAACAAAAAACTACAACTAATGAGTGAGAACATATGCATATTATAAACCTTCTTCAAAATTCTTAAAGCATAATAATCCTGTGGATTTACCTCACCCATGTGGTATTTGAAAAAAAAAAAAAAAAAGTCTCAATTATTCTTCAGAAAACACACCTATACTGAAACATACAAGCAATAAAATAAAAGTTACTAACAGCAGGAGTAGAATAAAGAAAACTCTGAAAGACCAGGGATTTGAGTCATTAAACACATTCCCCTCTGTTTCTAGAAGACCCTAGCACAATGGTTTTCAACCTTTCTAATGCCATGACCCCACAATACAGTTCCTCATGTTGTGGTAACCCCAAACCAAAAAATTTTGGTGGCTACTTCAAAACTGTAATTCCAAATAAATAACATTTTCTGATGGCTTTAGGTGACCTCTGTGTTTTGGTTGTTTAACCCCCACCGGGGTCACAAACCACAGGTTGAGAACCGCTGCCCTAGCATCTAATAGAATTGATTCTGGCATCCTGTGAAAAACCCCAAAATACCAATTTTTTTCCTTGACATTTTAAACCAATTTTCTTTCTCTTATAGCAATGCTATGATTCCAATTTCATTTCTGAGGTGCCCAATTAGAACCAAATTGTACATCAAACTGTGAAAATAGGGCCAGGTTTATTAAGTCACTGGATCATAGCACATGCGGCATATGGGGTTTTTTTGTTTGTTTGTTTGTCTTTTTGAGACTGGGTCTCCCTATGCAGTTCAGGCTGGCCTTGAGCTCACTTTTGTAGCCCAGGCTGGTCTCGAACTCACACCGATCCTCCTGCCTCAGCCTCCCGAGTGCTGGGATTACAGGTGTGCGCCACTATGCCCGGCTCAGCATATGGTTTACACAGTGGCCTTTTCCCAGAGCTGACAACACTAGCAGGCTTTAAAGCAGCTGTTAGCATCATCTCACCCATCTTGAAGGGGAGGCATCTGTGTACATATGACTGAAGTATGACCAATGACTGTGGGCCCTCACTACCTACTGTTCCCAAAGTGAATTTCAGGTTAGGGACTATTCAGATAAGCGAGGGATGCAGTCCAGAGGTAGACTGCTTGCCTGCCATGCCCAATACCCTGGCTCTGATCCCCAGAATTGTGAGAAGGAAGAAAGGGGAATAATTAGCACAGCAAAGCAAAATGCCACCCAGAGACCAAGGCATAGTTCCCGAGTATGGTTAGTTTCCAATCCTTTCAGGAGATATGTTTATTTTAATAATGTTCAGTTCTGTACAAGGATCATAACAAACAGAAACCAAAAAAAAAAAAAAAAAGTGAATGCTGTCCTTCTACAAACAGAAGTGAATTATCTGGATAATTAGTGGCGGAGAGATATTTGACTCTAAGAAATTTCTACAATAGATCTTCCATTTTTCATTCCAACTCCTTGCAGGGCACACTGGGTAGTATCTTCAAAATGCAAGCATCTTCTTAAGATCTAAAGTTTTGCTTATAATATTTGAGACACTGACCCACATAGCTGCTTGGCCTGACACCTCACCCCACTGCCTGTCACAATCAAAGTGACTGACTACCTGTGTTCAAATCCTTCTGCCACTGTTACTAATGTTGAAAAATCATGACCTCAACACTTCTCATCTGTAAAAGTGATAACGATAACAGTTACAGTGCTCAAATGGGCTGCTACACATTATAGCATGCCTGGCTCACAGCCAGTGATAGTTGAATGGCAGCTCTGATTTTCTTAAACACACACACAATAAAAGCTGTTAGTCCTCTGACAGAGACATTCACGGGTTTTTAATGAGTGTGTCCCATGGACTGAGGATCAAGTGCAACAAGGAAGGTTCAAGGGGAAGGCTTCACCCCGCTGGGCCCCATCAGCTCCCTGCAGCCTCCCTTCAGCCTGGCTGAGGCTGGCAATAGCCATACAATCACCTTCATAATTATGAGCATGAAGCTAAAAAAAAACAAAAACAAAAACAAAAAAAACCCCAAACTTCTCAAATTTAGTTTTTTCCTATGATCTACTCCATTTACCAGTGAAGCCAGCTGCAGAAATATTTAGTTTTCATTTTACACTGTGAAGAATCAAGCCCAGGGTACACAGCAGGCAAGCATTTTATCACTGAGCTACACGCCCAGCCCTGGAAGAGATATTTTTTGCCATATGCAATTGTTCCTCTGAAGCATTTAAGAAGAATATGGCTGATGTCATGCTGTAATTGTTTTTTATTTTTATTTTTTTAATCGGGACCGGGGTTTGAACTCACAATCTTGCACTTTCCAGGCAGGCACTTGGGCCACAGAGCTATCTCCCCAGCCCCCATGCTGTAATTGTTATTAACAGCTTTCATGTTTGTTTTTGACATTGCTATTTTCACTATCAAGAGTATAATTCCCAGATAATTCACAAATTGAAGTACAACTGTGGTGAGCTAGCAGCAAGTCATTAATTCATCAGGCAGAGGAAAGTTCAGAAAGCAAGCTTAATTGGGACATGCCCCTTAACAAATATAGTATTTAAATCACACTTGAATTGCAGAGAATGTAGACCTAGACAACAAAGAGAGAAAAGAATGTTTACTTCAAATTGTTATTGGACAGAGCTATATATTATTAACAAATCACAGTGTTCCTGATTTAAGAGAATTTCCCTGACGCTCTCAAGATTTTTTTTTTTTAAATTTAGTACAGGGTCTACAGGGTTTACAGGGTCTCACTACACAGTTCGAACTTGTAGTAATTCTCCTGTTTTCAGCCTCCCACAAACTGAGATTACAGGCGCACTCCAACATGCCCAGTCTCAATCCCATCTCAGCTTGCACCGCACTGTGTCTCTCTAAACAGGTGCTGTGTGTGTGTGTGTGTGTGTGTGTGTGTGTGTGTGTGTGTTTGTGTTATGGCCGGCTCAACCTTCCCTAGGGGTGGGGCTAGCGCAGCTTGTGGTGCTGGGGATTGAACTGTGGTCCCTGAGGTTGCCTAAGCTTGCACTTTAGACCACTAAACCATCTTGCGGGCCCTAAATAGGTACTTTAACCCACTGATCTATTTGGCCAACTCATGAAGAAAGTTTGATTCTGATATTCTCTAGGGAAAACAATATTCAATAACTAAGGGCTCCAGGAATAGCGGCACAGGTCCTTCATCCTCACCACTTGGGAGACTCAAACAGAAGACTGTAATTTAGGGTCTGCCTGGGCAACCAACAAGACACTGTCTCATAGTCACTCATCAAAAAAGGCTGAGAATGTAGCTCAGGGGCAGAGTACTTGCCTCATGCCCAGTCCCCTGGGCTCAAACTCCAGCACGGCAAAACAGAACAAGGCCAGCAAGAGAAAGCCTCGTTCACAACTCTAGGACAATTCACTGACTGGGATGAGGCCAATACAACAAATCAGAACGGCCACGATCACAAATCATCACCTTCCGGTGACAACTCAACCACGTGGGATCCCGGATACTCACCTGAGTATCAGGTTTTTTTTTTAATTTCCAAGAGCATCCTTAAAATTATTTTGTGTGTCCCTAGTCACGGCGGAAAAGGACCCTATTTGAGGGAACCCAATACTCCTAGGTGAGACACAGCACGACACACAGTGCTGAAGCCTCTGGGGACAGAGGAGGCCTAACGTGAACTCGCCATGATGAAGACATCACGACTGTCCCTGTCTGCTCTTGCACCACCCGGCCACCACCCCCCCCCCCATCGGACCAGGGAAGCCGGGTTTCCCGCGCCTCGACACACGCCCGGAGAACGAAGCGCCTCGCTGAAAGCGGATTCGCTAAAACCAGGCTCGAAGCACCACTCGCCCTGCGCGAAAGCGCGAGAACCGCCCCGAGTGTGATCCGTCCACCACCAAGAACATCCCAGGGAAGGGCAGCGGTCAGCACGCAGGACTCTAAGTCGCGAGCCCGGCACGCGCCGGCGCGTCCCTCCCGCCCCCGGCCCCGCCCCCGCCCCCGCGGCCGCGCGCACCTGAGGCAGTCGTTGTCCCTCACCAGGCGCGCGCTCTCGGCGGGAGGCAAGAGCCCCCCATCCAGGTAGAGGCCCAGGAGGGCGCCAGAGCTGAAGCCGAAGCGCTGACGGATGAGGCTAATGAGATCCGTAACGACTCGGCATCTGTTCATGTCTACCAGAAGCCAGAAGACCGTACAGTGCGGGGTGACTGGCGGCGGGTAGTCAAATTGAAGCCGCAGCCTAACCATCTCGGAGGCTGCCATCTTGCTCGTGCTCTACGGAAGCCGAAAGGGATCAGAGGACTAGGGAGAGGCGCGTTCAGACGTGCTAACGCGCGCCCCCTAGGGGTGTCGAGGTGCTCACTGCAGGCTTTGTCCGCGGAACGAATTTGGAACGTGGCGGGCTAGCTTTATTTTCAACAGGGCTAGGACAGGTTATAAATGAAATATTTTTATTCCTTTCCTATCCAGCACTTCCCAAATTTTGGGAAGTCTCGGTAAGAAGTGTCTTCTAAGATACTTTCTTATATATATGAAACGGCTTTTGTTTGTTTGTTTGTTCTCTTTTTGAGACAGGGTCTTGCTATGCAGCTCAGGCTGGCCTTGGGCTCACTTTTGTAGCCCAGGCTGGTTTCGAACTCTGACCGATCCTCCTGTCTCAGCCTCCCAAGTGATGGGATTACAGGCATGAGCCGCCACGCCCGGCTATATGTGAAAAGTTTTTAAAAGATCACTTTGAGGAGGATTTTTTTTTTTTCAGGCTCAGTCTGCCTCAAGAGCGAATTGGGCCAGGCATGATGGCACAAGCCTGTAATCCCAGTACCTGGAGGCTGAGACAGGAGGATCCGTGTGAGTTCGAGATCAGCCTGGGCTACAAAAGTGAGCCCAAGGCCAGCTTGAGCTGCATAGCAAGACCCTGTCTCAAAAAGACAAAAAAAAAAAAAAAAAAAAAAAGAGCTGGTCAGGTAAGGCTAGAGCTGGGGATTGAACACTGGTCCCCTGCGCCTGACTGTGTTTGCCTAAGCAGGCACTTAAACAACCGAGCTAAGCCACAAGTCCCAGGATTTCTTTGAACATAGTTAACTTTATCATACAGTTGAAAAAGATATAATTTCTAATGTATTATCAATATTGACATTTTAAAATAAAAGCATGAATTCTAAATGCATCCAGTGGGATGTAGACAAGAATGGGAAGACTTAGGTTTTACAGAGTCCATCTAGTCCTTACACTCCTTCCAAGTGATGTGCTAAAGCTCCAGAAGTCTGGCTTAAAAGATGATTCACAGTCCTCCAGCAGCCAAGAGCTCCAGTCCTTGGTTCACAGTGCTTAAAACAAAACAAAACAAAACAAAAACTGGAAATCATCTGACTTTCATGAAGCGTTCTGGCTGGGGCTGGGGCTCAGTGGCAGAGCTCTTGCCTTGCTCGCACATGGCCCTGAGTTCAGTCCCCAGCACCACAGGGAGAGAGACGGAGAGAAAGAGCAGAAAGCAAGCTCATCTGTGGGGAGAGCCCACCACGCTCCACCAAACCAGTGCTGCGCCAATGGCCAGAACGTTCTGCCAGGCTAAGCTGTGCATAAAGTGAAACAGGCGGTGTGCTTTTGTGGGGTTGTGGGGGGACACTTGCACTCCTTCCCAGCAGCCTGTCAGGCTATGGGGGTGGGGTGGGGGGGTCATGCATACAGGTATTCTCCCTGTGAGCTGGGAAGGCTTTTTCTGTGTTGACCAGTGCAGTGCAGTTGCTGAACTGAGGTCTACGAAGCACAAGCTGACCCCAAGAAAGCCTTTTGGGGGTGCTGGCTTTGCCAGGCTGTAACCTTGGCACCATCTCAGCTCTTCATCCCCCGTAGTGAGGTCCTCTCGGACTCACCTGCAGCCTTCCTGCAGGATGTCAAAAATTTAACTTTTCAGGTCCGGCCAGATAGCTCAGCAGTTTAAAGCACCTTCTTAGGCAGATGCAGGGACCAGGGTTTGATCCCCAGTGTGCCGTGCCACCCACCCCAGGGGTGCCCTGAGAAGTCGATTGAGACTGGGTGTGGTGGCGTGCACCTATAATCCCAGCTCTTAGAGGGCTGAAAACAGGAGAATCACTACAACTCCAATCTGTGTAGTGAGACCCTGTGGATCCTGTACTTAAAAAAAAAAAAAAAAATGAACCTTTCTGTCTTCCTGATGCTGGTTTGTTCTTTTCCCACCCGCATGTAGCCTGCCACATGCTGCCCCACCCCTGCCAGGAGGCTTTAGTGAGACTTATGTGATTATCATCGACTGATCTTCTTTGTAGAGGTTCCTGACATACAGAGCTAAAGTTAGAGAAAAGCCTAATGGATAATTCTATAGAAATGGGGGTGATGGGGCTAGGTAAGGTTATTCTATTGGCTAAGATCGAAGAACTATCCTTCACAACATGCAAACAGAAACAGCACTGTTAGCCATCATGTGTAGATTTATTAGCAGTTTATATGATAGTCACAGGGCCGGTGAGATGGCTCAGTGGTCTAAAGCGCCTGCCTAGGCAAGCTCAGGCAACCCTTCGATCCCAGCACCATATGCTGCACCAGCCCCACTCCCAGGGAAGGCTGAGCCGACCATAGCATAACATAATATTTTAAAAAAAATCATAGTCACAGTTACAATTATATACTTGGCAGAATTGGGAGACAATACCAGCATCTAAAAACTGCAAAGCGGGGACTGGGGAGATAGCTCAGTAGAATAAGTACTTGCCTGGCAAGCATAAGGTCCTGAGTTCAATCCCTGGTTCTGTGAAAATAAATAAATAAATAAATAAATAATTTAAAAAGTTAAAAAATAAATAAATAAAAAATAAAAACTGCAAAGAGGGGTGGGAAATAGCTCAGTGGTATAAGTGCCTGCCTGGCCAAGTACAAGGTCCTGAGTTTGATCCCTGGTACAAAAACAAAACAAAAGAAAAACCAAAAAACTGACTATTTGGCCAGCAAGGTGGCTCAGCAATCTAAAGTGCCTGCTTAGGCAAGCTTAGGAAACTAGTGACCTCGGTTCAATCCTCGGCATCACCCCAGGGCAAGCTGAACCACCATAATATAAACAAACAAACAAACAAACAAACAAATAAATAAATAAAATTTAAAAAAAAATCTGCAAAGAAACATGGGGACACCCTCACTCTGGCCTTTCAGAGTTTCCTTTGCCCCTGAACATGACCTCTAGTACTTTTTACCTATCTTTTATTTTTGTGGGGCCAGGGATTGAACTCAGGTCCTTGCGATTGCCAGGCAAGCACTTATTCTACTGAGCTATCTCCCCAGCCCCTATCTTATTTTTCAGTCCTCATGCACAAGCACATTTATGTATGTGTTTATGTATGTATGTATGTATTTGTGTGTGTTGTACCGGAGATTGTACTCTGGACCTTGTGCTTGCCAAGCAGGCGGCTATGCTGCCAAGCCCTGGGTAAGCATGTTTATAATCTGCCTCTGCCATGAAGTTGCGTTGAGAGGACTTTGATATGTGGTTCGAGTTGTGATCCGCTCGTTGGCTCTGAGGAAGAAGAAAGGCTCATGACCAAAACTCACATCTGGCTGTGTGCTGCCTGCCTGGGCCTCCTCCCGATACGCATCGTCTCTGCTGTGCCCCAAGTGATGTGAAAACAGCTTGTGCCCAGGATCCCGCTTTCTGGTCCGAGTTCACTAAAAATTATATTCTCCAACTTCCCCACTATTTAGAGCCTCTTGGGTCCTGCAGAACATAAAAGAATAATTGATTCCAAATTAGAAAAAAAAAAAAAAATGCTTGGCCCACTGACATCATGGCATGTAGGGAGTGGTTCTCAGTAAGCCTGCCTGGCTCCCAAGTAAGCCTGCAGTCAGGGTGTACCTGGCCAGCCACTAACTTCCTAGAACTCACAGCTCTGCAAGGAAGGTGGAGAGGTAAGATTCCATCACCACACAGGTGTTTAAAAGCGAATATGATGAGCATTGAGAAAAAGAGGGAATGCCAGAAGATCTCGAGCAGGAACCACATCTTGGCCGACTTTATAGTGCTGGGAAAAGCTGTCTGGGAAGGAGACATTAGTGGGCCACTGAAGGTTCGACAGAACTACAGTGGAGAAGATGGGTGCGGGAGAGCATTCTGCAGGGGCTCCCAACTCTCTCTCCAGCTTTCCAAACCGTTCACAGAAGAAACACTTTATTTTGAAAAATAATACACTGGCTGGGCGTGGTGCCGCATGCCTGTAATCTCAGCACTTAGGAGGCTGAGACAGGAGGATCGATGTAAATTTAAGACCAGCCTGGGCTACAAAAGTAAGCTCCAGGCCTGCCTGCACTGCGTAGCAAGACCTTGTCTCAAAAAGACCAAAAATAAATAAATAAATAAATAAATAAATAAATAAATAACAATAATACACAGTCTTGAGATATATTTTGCGTATCTTTCTCCCAGTCGTACTGTCTTCCCTACAGCCCTATTCTCTAGCTGTCCCAAGAGGACAGGCTTGCATAACAGAAACACAGCAAAGGTCACATGGAACAAAGACAAGGATATGCAATGTATTAATTATTGGAACTGTCCTACTAACCCATTGTGGAACTGTCTTATTACTATTTCTTTTCATTAAAATTGATTTTTAAAATGTCCACGTGGAGCCACAGGTATTTAAAGATGTTGTACAGCCAAAGCCCCGAGACAGAAAGTCCCTCTGCCTCTCTACCCAGCCCGGACTTCCCCCAGTACGTCTCTCCCTACACTGCCCACTCCACGCCACATGTCTCTTCTAATCTCCTAAGAACCAGACAGAATTCCCTCTAGTGTACTGAGCAGTGCAGATTGTAATTCTTCCCTGTTGTCTTAAATGAAACCCCTGTACCATCAACTCCACCTCTAAGTTCAATGAACCAATTCCTTTTCTTAAACATAATACACTCCAATCCCTCACATTATTTATTTATTATTATTTATTTTTGTTTTGGTGGGACTGGGGTTCAAACTCATGACCTTGCACTTGCCAGGCAGGCACGTGTGCCTTGGAGCTATCTCCTCAGCCCAAAATCCTTCACATTAGAATGTTGTGGTTGACATTAAGACAGTGAGTCCTTCTAGAGGCTGAGGCAGGAGGGTCACTCTGAGTTAGTTGAATGCCAGCCTGGGCCACAGAGCAAAATACTGTCTCAAAAATAAATAAATAGGGCCAGCCAAATAGCTCAGCAGATTAAAGCCCCTGCAAGGAGTTGCAGGGACCCCGAGGGGCTAGGGAGTAATCCCCAGGCCTGCAATGCCAGCCCTACCCCCTTGGGGCATGCTGAGACATCAACCGAGACTAGAGGGGGTGACACGCACCTATAACCCCAGCTCTTGGAAGGCTGTAACAGGTGAATCGCTTAGAGTCCGGTCTAGTAGTGAGACCCTGGACACGCTGTAGACCCTTCCTAAAAGTACAAGTCAATCAATCTTAATCTGGGTCCAGAATATTTGTTTCATTTCAGCCATTATAAACTAGTGCCAAAGGAAAATGCTAGTGTTGCCCTAATAAATGACATCTAGTGGGGAAGACCGGATAACTGTGCCTACTCAGCTTGATGCACCAGCAAAAAACAGCAGTGGTCCATCGTTTGGTGATGCTTGGGTTAAAGGGTCACTCTTGAGCTGTCCTCCTTGGTCCTTACCTCTGCTTATGTCACTGAACACTTCTATTCTGCAAACAATATGGATTTATAAAATTGGTGCACTAGTATGCATTTCATAGTCAAAGGTTAAGACATCTTAAATAAGCTTTAACTGGGAGTGATGGCATAGGCCTGTAATCCCACACTGAAGAGACTGAGGCAGTAGGATCACTGTTAGTTTGAGGCCAGCCTGGGCTACATATGTGTTCAAGATCAGCCTCAACTACATAGCAAGACCTTGTCTAAAAAAGGAGGGAGTCTTTAAAAGTCTACTGGAAGGGCCAGTCAGATAGCTCAGCAGATTAAAACTCTTGCTTAGGCAGATGCAGGGCCTGGGGTTTTTTCCCCAGCCTGCTGTGCCAGCCCACCCCCGAGGCATGCTGAGATGGAGAATGCGACTGGGTGTGGTGCCACGCACCTGTAATCCCAGTACTTGGGATGCTGAAAACAAGAGAATCACTATGAGTCTGATCTGTGTAGTGAGACCCTGTAGACGCCCATTAGAAAAAGTCTACTGGGAGAGAGGAAAAATGATAAACAAACAAATAAATAATATCTACCAGCTGCTGGGTATGGTGGTGCATGACTATAATCCCAGCACTTGGGAGGCTGAGGCAGGAGAATCATTGCAAAATCAAGGCCAATCTGGACTACAAAGTGAATCTAACTCCAGCCTGAACTACTGAGCGAATCCTGTCTTAAAAATATAAAGAAAAAAGAAAAACCTTCCCAGAGTCTACTATTATTTCTTTTCCTAGTTAATTTTACTCCCCACTCCCACTGTGTTTTTTATTGTTTGGTTTGTTGGTTTGTTTGAGACAGGAACTTCCTGTGTAGCTCAAGCTGGCCTCCAATGTGCAATCCTGCCTTGGCCTCCCTAAAATACTGAGACTCTGCACATGTGCAACCATGCCCAATGTTTCCTTTTAGTATAGAAAATTTGAAAATGATGGGGCTCAGCAGGATGGCTCAGTGGTCTAAAGCGTCTGCTTAGGAAAACTTAGGCAGCTGCAGGGACCGCAGTTCGATCCCAGGCACCACATGCTGTGCCAGCCCTGCCCTCAGGGCAGGCTGAGCCTGCCATAAAAATAAATATACAAACAAAAGATCTGAAACAAGAAAAAAAAAAAAAAGAAGATTTGAAAATGAATTTTACTGTGAATACCCACATGCCCATACTAAACTCCTAGTATCTCCCTCTGACAGTCCCTTCATGGTATCCATTCATTCTTTTGTGGCTGGGGGTGATGGGGACTGAACCTAGCAACTCTGCCCTGAGCTACACCCCTAGCCTTTTTTACTTTTTATTTTGAGACAGAGTCTTGCTAAGTCCCTAACTTGCCCCAGCTGGGCTACAATTTGAAACCCTCCTGCGTCAGCTTTCAAGGGTGCTGGGATGACAGGCATGCACCCCCCCACCTGGATTATTCATTCCTCTTTCTATTCATCCCTCCATGCATCCATTGTAGATACTGGTAGGCTTCAAAGAAACTGCTGACTCTGATACCCTGCCCCCACTCACCACACATATCACTAACTAGAGCCAAGTTTCTGTTCACATCTTTTCCTTTTAAACTAAAATCACCGTATTGTGAAGCGCACAAATCTGGAATTTACATTTGCTGAGATTTGACCAATGCCTAGGCCCATGTAACACAAGCCCTCATGAAAACATTGGTTACTATTCTCCCAGGATGTGCTCTCACACCCCACCCCACCCAGGGCCTGCCCACCCTCACGGTGCAGTTTCTTTTCCTTTTTAAATATTTTTTAAAATTTATTTTATTTATTTAGTGCAGGGTCTTGCTATGCAGCTTGAACTCCTTGATCTTGCGGTCTCAGCCTCCCCACCACTGCAATATTTTACAGACACAAGCCACCACACCCCATTTCTGTGACCAGCACTTTGGTGGTGCCAGGGATCGAACCCGGGTCCTTGCAGTTGCCAGGCAGGTACTTAGACTCACAGCGCAGTTTCTAACTGGTTTGGCTCTGTGCTTTACCCAGCAGTTCTCCTGCCCTCCCTTTTACCTGAAGCATGACTATCCAATGTATAAGATGATGAAACACCATCAATGGCTTTGCAGGTATGTGCCCCCACACCCAGACTTCCAGTGTTATATTTGCATGAAAAATTGCAACCCTACCTGAAACAGTAACTACTGTGGAATGGTCAAGCGTGAGAGGTGCTGAGGATGCAAGACTTGCCTGAAGCAGCAGTTCAGAGTAGTGTTTATTTCATAATTCTCTTTTTGATCTTGACTAAAGTTATAATGTGTGGGCGTGGGTGTGGCGCTAGATTGGACCCAGGGCATCTGGCTGCCAGCAGGCACTCTGCAGCTGAACTGTGGCTCCAGGCCAAGGTTGTAACTCATAAGTAGCCTCCAAATGATTGCCTCTGGGAGCTGCACTGTGGCGCTTCATCATCTTCTGGGTGTCCCAAGCGGAAGCTGGAGAGAACCTGGATGAGTGTTCCACTACAAAGAATTACAGTCTGACAAAGTGGCACATACCTGTAATTCCAGCACTCCTAGAAACGGAGGCGAGAGAGGCACAAATCTGAGCCTGCCCGGGCTCTGTATCACAGGAGGGAGAAAGTCGCTCAAAACATCAAAAGAATGGGGGACATACTGTATCCTCCTAGTGCCACACCAAGAATTACAACTTTTAACATATTATATTATATTATATTATATTATATTATATTAATTATACAAATATTTTTAATGAAATATCAGAGGAAAGCACGAACGCAGTCCCCCACTACCACAAATTATGCAGTAGAGCTTCCCGCATTTGGGGAAATCTCAGGGGTCAGCACATCCGGAGTGCAATGGATGAGCCTCGCCCTGGGAAAACCACCTTCATGATCATGGTATCTCCCCTGCCAGGTAAGTATAATTGTAAGGACTAATGGGTTTTACTGCAACATTTCCATACACTGGGCCTGGATCAGGTCCATGCGTCCCCACCCCCAGTCCCTTTTCATCTTCCCTCAAAGTCCTTCTACTACAGGACTCACACACACAGGAGAAAATATAAACCAGATGTGGTGGTGCACTGCCTCTGATCCCAACACGGAGGAGGCTGAGGCAGGATAGTCACTTTGGTCAACCTCAGCTACATAGTGTGTTCAAACCCAGTCTGAGCTGCATAGTGAGACCCTGTTTCAAAATATCAGAGGTGGGAGGAGGTGGAGAAAGAAAGGGGGAAGGTCTCCCATATTTGAATTTCTATGTCTGGCTTATTTTGCTTAGAACAATATGCTCTGGATTGTTTTTGTTTTGTTTTGTTTTGTTTTGTTTTGTTTTTTTGAGACAGGGTCTTGCTATGCAGTTCAGGCTGGCCCTGAACTCACTTTTGTAGCCCAGGCTGGTCTCGAACTCACACTGATCTTCCTGCCTCAGCCTCCCAAGTGCTGAGAGTATAGGTATATGCCACCATGCCCAGCTGGATCCACTGTCTTGCTGTGACATGGTTTCATTCTTTGTCCAACTGAGCACTGCTCCACCGCCATGCATATGTGTGCACAGCACTCTTCTACCTCCCTCAGCAGCAGGATGGCAGTGGCAGGCCAGGCAGAGGTGTGGCTGTGGGCAGGAGCAGGAAGAAGCCCTCAGGGCTTTGTCTTTCCCCTATTTTGTCTTTTTCAGTTTTGCTACTGGCACATTTGAAACAAAGTTATTTAGAAGTAATCTGATCCTTAATACTGTTCTTACCAATTCATTTCCTAGCTCTAAAAGGAGAGTCACACACACACACACACACACACACACAAGATTAAAGAAGCAGGGCGTGGTGGCACCTGAAGTAGAAGGACTGCCACAAGTCTGAGGTCATAGCAAGACTATTTTTTAAAAAAGGAAAAGACTGTGAAAGTATATCCCATATCCCCAATGTCAATAATAGCTATGTACATTCTAGAATGATTTCACACTTCCAAAATGTTCACTACATATAATTCTGCTTCTTTTTTTTCTTTTTTGTCTTTTTGAGACAGGGTCTCGCTATTTGAGGCTGGTCCTGAGCTCACTTTTGTAGCCCAGGCTGGTCTCGAACTCACACCAATCCTCCTGCCTCAGCCTCCCAAGTGCTGGGATTACAGGCGTGAGCCACCATGCCCGGCTTCTGCTGCTTTTATTATATATAATTTTAAAAGAATATTTGTTTTTGATTTTTGTTTTGAGACAAGGTTTTGCTGTGTAATTCAGGCTGGCCTCGAACTCATGATGGTCTTCCTGCTCCAGGCTGCTGAGTGCTGGGATTACAGGTGAGCACCACTTCACCTGGCAGACACAACAATTTTTAAATTACCAGTATTTTTTGTTGGAGAGGACAGAGATAGGTGAGGCAGGGCAGACGATGGTTATTTCTTTGTAATTCCTCAATCTGCCTAACTGGTGTCACATAAACACATTAACAGGGTGAGATGGCATATGCCTGTAATCCCAGCCCTTGGGAGACTGAGGCAGGAGGATTGCTGGGAGTTCAAGGCTAACCTGGGCTACTAGGTCAGTTCAAGTATTAACTACAAAGCAAGACGTCTTTAAAAACAAACAAAAAATAGATTGATGCATTAAACGCCTCCTCACTGCATCTTACCTGGTAAAAGGCAGAGAATGACATAATCAGTCCCATGAATTGCCCAGGCTCCCTCACAGGACCAACTCCCTGGTCTCCCTGACCCGCAGAGGGCGCCCTGGATGCTGCAAGCCGCTTGCCCGCACAGACCCCGCCCCTGGCCGGTCCACAGGGTATCACCCACCGGCAAAAGACCCGCCCCCGACCCGCCCCCGAGAGTCCCGGCTCCTCCCAAGGCCCCGCCTCCCTGCAAACCCCGCCTACTGGCCGCTCTCACGTGACAGGCCCAGCTTCAGCCTGTGGCGGAGACCGCCGCGCCGCATTCGTTATGGAGCTGACGCCGCGGAACTGTCCGTGGCCGCGGTGGCTGCTGCTGTTCCCGCTGCTCCTGGGCCTCGGCGCGGGTAGGTTCGGCAGAAGGCGCACCAGCGGCCGATGTCTCCTTCTGCCTTCTGCGGGGTGAAATTTTGTTAGTCGCTTTGTGTTTTTTTTTTTTTCTTCTTTCAGAACTTTTGTTTGTTTGTTTTTATTTTTATGGCCGGCTCAGCCTGCCCTCAGGGCAGGGCTGACACGGCCTGTGGTGCCGGGGATCAAACCGCGGTCCCTGAAGCCACCCAAGCTTTCCCAAGCAGGCGCTTTAGACCACTGAGCCATCCTGCTGGGCCGGCTTTGTGTTTTTTAGAAAAAAATTTCTTTCCCTGATTTTTACCTTGTTTAATTCATGTTGCTTTTGGCCTCACACTTTTTTTTTTTTTTTTTTTTAATCCAAGTGCCATCCTGGGCTACAAAGCTAGAGGCCCTGTCTTAAAAAAACAAGTAGAAAAAGTATAACTCGGGGAAACTGCTCTGCCTAAGCGTTCAGCCCTCAGTCAGGCCCCCGGTCTGAATCCAGAATGGAAAGAACTTAGGGAGCCCCACACTGACGTGGTCAGCAGTTCGCGTGTTCAGAACGGGGTTTTCTGGGCCTCTACTATGCCTAGAGCATGTAAAGTCAGCTGCCCCCCTCAGTTTAACAGCGGGCCCAGGGCTTTGGTTAAGAGGGCAGACTGGTGTGAGCCTTGACAGTTTTTTTTTTTTGGTCTCTTTGTGTGTGTGTGTGTGTGTCTTTTTGAGACAGGGTCTGACTATGCAGTTGAGGCTGGCCTTAAGCTCACTTTTGTAGCCCAGGCTGGTCTCGAACTTTGATCCTCCTGCCTCTGCCTCCCAGGTGCTAGGATTACAGGCATGCACCACCACACCCAGCCACAGTTTTTTTTGGTTGTTTTTGTGTTCTGAAACAGGATCTCACTCTGCAGTTCAGGCTGGCTTTGACCTCACTGTGTATCCCTGGCTGGCCTGGTACTCAGTGATGCTCCTGCCTCAGCCTCCGCAGTGCTAGAATTACTATCACTGCTGGGCCTTAGTTTGGAGGGACTTGAGCCTTATCTGTCATTTTCTTTTTTTTTTTTTTTTTTTTTTCCTGTCATTTTCAAGGAGACTGTAATCTCATGTTATTTTGTAGTCTTGGAGCCATATGTGTAATTTTCTATCCATTGTTTCACTTCCTTGTTTCTTTTCCTTTTCTTTATCATTTTTTTTTTTTTTTCTGGCTTGAAATTTGAGAAAAAGGGAAGTAGAAGGCAAAAAAAGTCCATCAGCAGGTTCTCTTCCTGTCATCTTTTCTTTTGAGGGTCTCCTAGGCTACCCTCGGACTCCTGCCTCAGCTTTCCCAGGGGCTGGGCTACACCATTTGCCGCGGCACTTAGCCTATTATCTTTTCTTCTTTTTAGTCCAGTCCTCCCTTTGTAGTCCAGACTGGCCTTTTAAGTCACTGTGTCACCCGGGCTTACCTCGAACTCATGGGGTGGTCTTCCTGCCTCAGCCTCCTGAATGCTGGGATCGGACTTGTACCACTACACCCCACTCTTGCCGATCAACTTTTTTTTTCAGAATTTTAAAATTTTATTTATTTATTTATTTCTTGTTTCAGAACCTTTGTTTGTTTATTCACTCATTTTTATGGCTGACTCAGCCCACCCCGAGGGCAGGGCTGGCACAGCATGTGGTGCCTGGGATCGAACCTCGGTCCCTGAAGCCACCCAAGCTTCCCCAAGCAGGCGCTTTAGACCACTGAGCCATCCCGCCGGGCCCCCTATCATCTTTTAAAATTACCATTTAAGAAAAAATCTACCAGGAAGATAGGTCAGCAACTTAAATGCCTGCCTGACAAGCACAAGGTCCTGATTTTGATCCCCGGTATGGGAGAGAAAAAAAAAGTCACCCAGTGGCTTTTTTTTCTTCCTTGTCTTTTTGAGACAGGGTCTCACTATGCAGTTCAGGCTGGCCTTGAGCTCACTTTTGTAGCTCAGGCTGTCCTTGAACTCACATTGGTCCTCCTGCCTCAGCCTCCCAAATGCTGGGATTACAGGTGTGCACCACCACACCCAGCCAACCAGTGGCTTTTGAGAAAAGTTATACTGCAATTTGTTTATTTATTTTTTAAAGAATTTTTTGTTTTATTTATTTATTTTTTCTTGTTTCAGAACCTTTGTTTGTTTATTCACTCATTTTTATGACCGGCTCAGCCTGCCCTAAGGGCAGGGCTGGCGCAGCATGTGGTACTGGGATCGAACTGTGGTCCCTGAAGCCGCCCAAGCTTTCCCAGGGAAGCACTTTAGACCACTGAGCCATCCCGCTGGACCCTATACTGCAATTTAAATGTTGTTATTGAGGAAAAGGTAACATAGAAAATGCACTTAAAGCTGGGAGTGGTGGCTCACGCCTGTAATTCCAGCACTTGGGAGGCTGAGACAGGCAGATCAGTGTGAGTTTGAGACCAGCCTGCGCTACAAAAGTGAGCTCAAGGCCAGCCTGAACTTCCTAGTGAGACCCAGTCTTAAAAAGACAAAAAGAAAATGCACTTAGAGGTACATACCTGTGATCCTAGCACTTCAGAGGCTGAAGTAGGGTTTTAAGTTCAAATCCAGTATGTGCTACTTATCAAAACCCTGCCTCAGACAAATAAAAATAATATTTAGTCTGTCATTTTCCAATACATATTTTGCAGATGCTAGAAAAGTTAACTGAGGGAAAATGGCTTTGTTGATCCCAATTTTTAAAAAAGTCATTGAGTTGGAAAAGTTGTAGTGTACTTGCTCTGTGTGCGTGAGGCCTTGGGGTTTGATCCACAGCAGTGCAAATGCCAAAATAAAAGAAACATTACAGAGGGCTGTGGAGATAGCTCAGTGGTCTAAGTGCCTGCCTGGGAAGTGCAAGAACCTGGGTTCAATCCCTGGTACCACCTGCTGTGCCAGCCCTGGAATCCTGGGTGTACTGTGCTGCCCCTGAAACTGTGCGTGGTGGCGCACACCTATAATTCCAGCAGTGGGAAGGCTGACTTGGAAGAATCACTGAGTCCAAACTGTGTAGCAAGACCCTGCATTAAAAAGAAAAAAATACAGAAAGATGCAGAGGAAAGAGTAGAGGGAGATAGGGGCTGGGGAGATAGCTCAGTGGTTTAACCACATGTCTGGCATGTGCAAGGTCCAGAGTTCAGTCCCTAATACCTACAAAAAAAGTAGAAACCCTGGCCATTTGGCTTCTTTTTCATGACCAAGGTTCTTTTTTCTTTATCCCCATAATATATTGGAGCAGGTAAATTGCCCAGAATATGAAATACTAATCAGTAGGTTGCATGGCTGGCTCTACAAGGCTTGGAATCCACGTGGATGTCAGAACTTCCCCAGGATAATGACTGTGAACTTGTATTTCAGGAGCTGCCATTGACTGGCCAGCAGAAGAGGGCAAGGAAGTATGGGATTACGTGACTGTCCGCAAAGACGCCCACATGTTTTGGTGGCTCTACTATGCCACCAACCCCTGCAGGAACTTCTCAGAACTGCCTTTAGTCATGTGGCTGCAGGTAAAGACCTTCCTGGCCAGGAACGGGACCCACACCTGTTGCTCACACCTCACAGCCCAGCGCTGGAGGACTGACTGTATCCCTCTAAGGGAGGCTGAGGGTTTGGCCAGCTTCTGAGTTACCTGGGAAGGGGATCTAGCTAGCCTTTGGCCTGGGTCTTTTCATGAGGAGTTGCAGGAAACTTTATGGAAGCTGCAGTAACACACTTGACTCTGATAGAAACTGTTTGGAAAAGTGCCAAAGCAAAGAATGAGGCCCCTCAGCCATCCTTCTCCCATGGTCCTGCCTTGGACCATAAAGTCTTACCCCGCAAAGGGTCATCTTTGGATAGATCTGCTATCAGCCTTTTGTCTGTCTCTGTCTCTGTCTCTGTCTCTGTCTCTGTCTCTGTCTCTGTCTCTGTCTCTGTCTCTCTCTCTCTCTCTCTCTCTCTCTCTCTTTCTTTCTTTCTTTCTTTCTTTCTTTCTTTCGGTACCGGGAATCAAACTCATATCCTTGCGCTTGCCATACAGGTGCTGTGCCACTGGGCTCTATCCCCAGGCTGTGGGTTTGCATTTTCACACTGAGCTCTGAGCCAACTGTAGGCAGTCAGGGATCCTTCTTGCATCTCTGAAATGTCTGTCTGGGGCTGTAGGCACTGGGCACCAACCCCAAAAAAGAGTGGAGGAAGAGGAAGACATGGGCTGAGTCCCACAGGGGCTCTAGGCGGCTCTTATAAGCATCCACCCTGGTACTCAGCTCCTGGGTGCAGCCCCATGCTTTTCCCTCCCAGCCCCGCTGCAGACTTCCTGCTGGACTAGAGTGCAGATAGAGTTTTCTCCTTTAGGATCTTCACATGGCTCTCTCCTGGGGTGGTAGGGTGGACTGGCTCTGAGACCTTGCACAGGAAAATGCCCGGGAAGCCGACAGAGTGAGTTCTGGCCCAACCGAGGAGATGAGCTACAGCACAGGGAGAAAAAGGGGGGGGGGAGCCAAGGCCTACAGGGCAGGATGGAGACCTGGGCCTTCAGAGCCTGTTTAGCTGCTGTCCTCAGGGAGAGAACTTCCCTTCTTTGGGCTTTCATTTTTCTAAATTTGGGGGATTTTGGTGGTTTTTAAACTTTTTGTTTCTAAGCAAGACTTCTTTTTTTTTTTTTTTCTTTTCATTAACATCCAGTGAAATCTCACATTTGGTAATGCCTATAAAGCAAAGCCAAAGTGCTGAGGCCCTGGTGAGTCAGGGTCCTGTGTTCTATGTGTGTGGCCTCCTCTTGGTCCCTGGCTGCCCACTGGATACTTTCCTGGCTTTCCAGAGAACAATGTGAAAAAAACACTGAATTTCAGAAATTTTGATTTGTTCTTTGGTTCACTGAGGCATTGTTTAAACTGAATTAGTTCCCTGTGTTTTAATTCTTTTTTTTTTTTTTTTTTTGACCAGTTCAGCCCTCCCTGGGGGCGGGGCTGCTGCACCATGTGGTATGGATTGAACCACGGCTCCTACATGCTTGCCTAAGCTTAGGCGCTTCAGAGCACTGAGCTATCTCACTGGCCCCATCCCTGCATTGTAAAACCAGAACATTTCCTTGCTCTTACCAAAAATTAGGAGAACAAGCACCGTGGGGCCTAACTGCTATGTCCTCAAAAGCTGTGTGGTACCACCAGTGTCCTCTTATCAGAGAGGACAAGGACTCTGGGGGACATGGAGTAGCCATACTGGCCTCTGTGTGGCCCGGGAGGTCATCTAGTTTGTGACCTGCTATTAGGTAACCCTTGGGCCTGAGATGCTATGTGAAGCTGAGCAACCGAAGACACCCGTTGCTCTTCTCTTTACCCCAAGGCCCAAGGGAGGGGAGAAAAATGATTAGGAAAGAAACAATTAGGAGATATATCTTAGCAGCCTACCGAGGGCTCGTGCACCCCCATCTGGGCAGGATGGGGGATCTTTGAGATTTGAGGGCATCTGGAATTGAGGTGAATGGGTAGCAAGCTATTCTTGGCAGACTTTCAAACTGTCAAAGCGTTCCATTTGGTCCACGGACACATTTTATGATCTTCCTGAATTCCAGGGAGCCCTGGCCCCCACTAATAATTCCTTCCAAGGTTCTAGATAAAAGATTTTGCCATTCCTTTTTTTTTTTTTTTTTTTTTTTTTTGTCTTTTGGAGACAGGGTCTCGCTATGCAGTGCAGGCTGGCCTTGAGCTCACTTTTGTAGCCCATGCTGGTCTCAAACTCACACCATCCTCCTGCCTCAGCCTCCCAAGTGCTGGGATTATAGGCGTGTGCCACCACGCCCAGCTACAGCTGTAATTCTTTGTTTTAATCAGATAGAACAGAAGCTTCCTCCTGACAGTGTATCTTTGCCAGGGAGAGAAGGAGACAGAACGTCACCTGCCGCCACCCTGGCTTCCCTCAAGCATCCTGGGGAGTGGGATTTCTCCCGCGCCAGCCTCTTCGAAGGAGTCTTAATTTTCCTTTTGCTTTGGTCCTGCCCATCCTGTTAGGTTCACTAGGCAAAAATGGCCCGGCTTTCATTGAGGGTGTATACTTGGTTTTAATTTACTGCCTATTGCGTGTCACTGCCTGAGTTGCCATGTAATCTTTCATGGGTCGCAATGAGGGTAGCATCCTTATGCGTCCTGCAGATGTGATTTACTAACCCATTTCCCTACTCTGTGGCTGTAGGGTTGCGCCCTTCCTGTCCTCAGGTTGCTATAAATGGCTGTGATGAATGGCTCCAGCTTGACTGGTCTGTGAACTTTGTGCCCCTGTGTTAGGAAATCTTAGGCTCCTTCCTCTTCAGCACGAAGTCCACATGCCTCTGATTTTATCTGGCCCAAAGTGTTTGTGTGGGCGGCCCCTCCCTGCAGGGGTCTCTCGGCTGTTATCCAGCCTGTCCTTTGCCACACCTTCATCAGTCTGTCATTTTCTTTGCTCTAGATTTCCCTAGGCAAACTGTCCTGGCTTCTGTTGTGCTGGAGTGATTATTCCCTTTCATCTTTCCTTCTCTCCCTTTCCTGCCCATCCTGCTGTGCACAGAGAGCCCAGGTCCTTTTCTTCTAGGCCCAGGGACCCTATGTTAACTGGGACCAACAAAGCTGTCCTCATGGCCCCTTCCTCCCGCTCAGCTAGCCCCTTCCCCATCTGTCTCCGGAGAAGACTCCTCACATGACCTGCAATGACCTGCAGATGGTCCGCCCCTCTCGCTTCAGCCCTTCCTTTCTCTCCCCTCAGCCCGTCCAGTCAGAGCCATAGAACATCTCTCTGTCATGCTTTGGGGTGCACCAACATTAAGTCCAGAATCCTATCACTTCCCTGCCTGCTGATGTCCATGGTTCCAGGCGCTCCTGCCTGGGACTTGCACATTTACCATGTTACATATGGGTCCCTTTGTTTATCCGCAGGGGCTCAGGAGAGTCTTGCATTTTTGCTGAAGAGAAAAGGTTCATAGGCAGAGTCCAGGCTTTGTAGAGCGCCAGTTGCTGAGTTGGCAGATCCCCTCTGGCCTTATTGCCCTTTTATGGGAAGGGGTTGGGTGAGGTATTTCTGCAGGTCTTTTCTAGCACTGCAAGTCTGAAGGTCCACATCAGGCCGAGCCTGAGATGCAGAGTAAGGAGGCTGGAAGGTTCCAGGAAAGGTCTTAGCCCCCCTCAGTCCTTTCAAAAGGAAGGCTTTCAGCAGCTGCCTGGGGAGCCGGTTGGTATAGACACCCCTGGTCACCAGAGAAGTTGGGTCTTTTGTGCAGGGTAACCCAACTGTCCCTGAATCATGTCATTTCTAGTGAATATAGCCACCCTTGTAGCAAATAGATTTGACTGTGTTTTCTCTGCTTTTGTCTCATTTTCTTTTTCTCTTGCACAGGGTGGTCCAGGCGGTTCCAGCACTGGATTTGGAAACTTTGAGGAAATTGGACCCCTTGACAGTAGCCTGAAACCACGAAGAACCACCTGGGTACCGTGAGGCCACTCCCCCAGCTCCCCCTGCCCAGTAGCTTCTCAGGCCAGGGCCCATCTGGTCTTGCCCAGCAGGGGTGGGGCCACAAATCAAGCAACCCATCCTGCCCACCTTTCCTGGGGCTTTCGGTCCCTTGTCTTCTCTGGCCAGGGTTCTCCCATGTCTCAGGACAACTTATCCACCTGCCCTCAGAAACCTGCTCTGGTCAGGTATGCAGAGCCCAGTCCTTTGCTGCAGCCTCACCCTTCTCGTTTTACTTCCTTGCTAAGCTTACCGTGCTGCCCTGCTCAGACCCTGTTCCCAGATGCACAAAACTACAAACCTGTGAGTCAGGCTCTTGCACAACCACGCTCCTCCAGGCCACCGCCACCTTTGCTGTGTGTCCCTGCTCACCTCCCCAGCAGCAGCTGTCACTGGGAGGGTTCCCAGCTCTGCTCTAGCTCCTTCTCCTCAAGAGCTAACCTGTCCAGTCTATCTGTGTACCTTCCTCTTGTGTTGACCAAGAATGTTCCTTTGGTAACAGTAACAGAGGGCACCACTAGCTGGCCCCCAAGCTTCCCAGATCTAAGGGCCGGGAAGTTGGACAAAGAGCCTAAAGGAAAAGCGAGGGGCCCAGGGTCGAGGCCTGGTCCTGCCAACCTTGTGACCTTGGATAAGTCCTGGCCTCTTTCTAGGCTCAGATTTCCTGACCTCTAAAGAGCATACTGGACTCTTCCATTGCTAAGGATCCTTCCAGATGCAGATTGCTTTTTGAGACAGGTATTCACTGTGTAGTTCACCACGAAGCCTAGGCTGACCTCACGTGAGCAGCAGTCCCCTGGCTTCAGCCTCTTAACCTCTGAGATTACAGGTGTGCACCACCACACCAGACCAGATGCAAAATTTGTAATTCTCAACTGCCTTGGAAAAGATGATAGAATGGAGTATATTTGTGCACTGGACAGGGAACCCAAGCCCAGGGGGAAACAGCTCAATGATGTTCAGACCTCAAGGGGACCCTCACAGGCAGAACCTACCCCATGCAGCCTGCGCCAGCGTGTTTGGGAGCCTGTGGTGCAGCCCTGTGCGTGAAAGGGGCGGGTGCAGTGTCTCTGATCCCCAACCACCTGTCCCTCTCTCCTGTGTGCCTCACCCTGTGTTAGCTGCAGCCTGCATCCCTCTCTCTTTTTTTAAAAATCCTTTGAGCAACAAATGTCATCGCTGTGCTGCCGAGCTCTGTGGTGAGAGGCTGAGCTCCAGCAGCCGGTGGATCACCACCCTCTGCTCTGTGGCATGCAGCTCCAGGCCGCCAGCCTCCTGTTTGTGGATAACCCCGTGGGCACGGGCTTCAGTTATGTGAACACAACCAATGCCTATGCCAAGGACCTTGCTACGGTGGCTTCGGACATGCTGGTCCTCCTGAAGACCTTCTTTGATAGCCACAAAGAATTCCAGGTATGCAGAAGTTGGGGAACAAGCAGCTAAGGGAAGGAGAGGAGAGGCAACAACAGCATGTTTTCAGGCAGACTGCCCGCATCCCCAGCAGCTTGCTGCGTGGCTGGCTACAGCGAAGGCCCTGTAGCTCCCAAGAGAGGGTTGTGGGCTTTTGCTTAAAGGTAGTCTTTAAGCTGGGCGTGGTGGCACATACCTCTAGTCTCAGCACTGGGGAGGCTGATGCTGGAGGGTTGCTGTGAGGTTGAGGCTAGGCTGGGCTACATGGTGAGATCCAAACCAGCCTGAACTGCTTAGTGAGAACTTTTGGCATGAAATAGCGACCGTGGTGTCAGTGTCCTAATCAGATACAAGGAAACGCACTGAAGTAGTCTTGTTCTATATGGCTTACACGTGATGGAAATTTGTAATTAGTAGGTGTTAGTGAAAAGGCAAATCGCAGTATTTAATTCTTTGTAAATATCTTTTCTTATTAGACAATTCCATTCTACATCTTCTCTGAGTCCTATGGAGGCAAAATGGCTGCTGGCATTGGTCTGGAGCTTTATAAGGTAATGGAAGAGGTGCCTTTGTTGTGGTTTGGACAGAGCACTGGTTACGTTTCCTTTGGCATTCACCTGATAAAGGTTATACTTTGTTTTGTTTTTAACTTTATTTACTTGTGTTATGGCTGGCTCAGCCTGCCCTGGGGGTGGGGCTGGCACACCATGTGGTGTTGGGGATCGAACCACAGTCCCTGCAGTTGCCTAAGCTTGCCTAAGCAGGCGCTTTAGGCCACTAAGCTATCTCGCTGGCCCAAGGGTTATACTTTGGATAGGGTCCTGTTCATGCAGAGCTGTAGTGAGTCTTAGTAGTCACAGGGCTGGGGAAGTAGCTCTGAGATAGAGCACATGACTAGCATGTCTGAGGCCCAGGCTGGGCTCAAACTTGTGATCTTCCTGCCCCAGCCTCCAAGAGTGTTGGGATTACCAGTGTGTACCATCACACCCAGCAATGCACACTTTAAAATAAATAGAAGGAGGTGGACATGGTGGCAGGGGGCTGAAGCAAGAGGATTGCTGCTTCAGGAGGCTGAAGCAAGAGGATTGCTGTAAGTTTGAGGCCAGCCTGGGCTACAAAGGGAGCTCAAGGCCGGTCCAAACTGCATAGCAAGACATTGTCTCAAAAAATAAAAAAAATATGGGGCTAGGGAGATAGCTCAGGGGCACAAATGCCTTCCTGGCAAGTGCAAGGTTCTGAGTTCAGTCCCTGGTTTGAAAAAGAAAAGAAAAAAGAAAAGAAAGCACAGTGGCCCAAGTTTCTTGTCCTTAGGCCTCAGCTCCATCACGGAAATTTTACAGATGGCTCCAGCCCTTCAGGAGCCTCCCAAAGAGCCAAACCCTAGGAAGAACTGTGGCCCTTAGGATGTTGGGGACAGACCCACGCATCCCATGAGCAAGGCAGAGAGACGCTAAGTGGTGTCTCTCCACTCTGCCAGTAGCAGCAGGAGAGAGCTGCCCTGGCTCCTGCTGGCATGTGTGATCCGCTGGTGCCCAGGGAATCTTGCCAGGGCAGCTGAAGTCTGCACTCAGGAAAGGCAGCATAGAAAGCCTGTCTCCACTGAAGAAAAGGTGGAGCCCCAGCCACCCTTGCAGCGCTATTCCTTGGTTCCTCTTCTAGGCTGTTCAGCAAGGAAGCATCAAGTGCAACTTTTCTGGGGTTGCTTTGGGCGATTCCTGGATCTCTCCGGTTGGTAAGTATGCAAGCTTGGTGCGTTTCTTTCCTCCTACTTGCTAAGGCTTTCAGTTGTCTTGTCCAGATCAGGGAATGAGGCAGCAGAATTTTTTGGGTCTTGTAGAGAAGTCAGTATAGAACGTGCTCATCCCAGGAGATGCCAAGAAGTGGAGAGCTCATATCCAGAGCACCCTCCACTGGGGTGATTTCTTTTTTTTTTTTTTTTTTGTCTTTTTGAGGCAGGGTCTCACTATGCAGTTCAGCCTGGCCTTGAGCTCACTTTTGTAGTCCAGGCTGGTCTCGAACTCAGTCCGATCCTCCTGCCTCAGCCTCCCAGTGCTGGGATTACAGGTGTGCACCACCACGCCCGGCTAGGGGTGACTTCTTTATTTGCACCTTGCGGCAGAGGAATTGAGTTTTGTGGTCGGAGATGCTGCAAAGGCTCAGCGAGGGGCTGAGGTGCCCCCTTGGGCATCCTTGGGAGGCCACAGAGAAGGCGGCCTAGTAGGGATGCGAGTCAAGCTGCTTAGCGCAACATGGGGTGAAGCTGTCAGCCTGCACACTCCACCACCTGGTGCTGGTATGAGAATGTGGCACATGGGGGGACGTTTCCACTGCTCACGTTGCAGGCAGGACAGGGTTGTCATCTGGTCTTGCAACTTGTAGGTCTGAATTTCACGACTGAGTATCCTTGTTGGGAGCCCGGACAGCAGTGGGCTGTGCCGAGGTGTCGGGTGTGGCTACAGACAGCAGCAGCACTCATCTGGGTGGGGCTGCTGGCCCAGGGTGGCACAGCCTCAGCATGGTGACATCTGGGGCAACCCTTAGTGAGGGCACCATCCCGCACCTTGGAAGGTATTTGCCAGCAGCCAGCCTGGCCTCTGCTGTGAAGCATCAATACAGCACCACCACAGGGTGACAGGCAGAAGGCTCTCCAGGTGTTCCCAGATGTCCCCTGCAGGAAGCGTCACTCCTGGTTCAGCAGTGCTGCTCTGACCTAACAAAAGGTGACATCTCACAGGCAAAACCAGACTTCAGTGTTAGAAATCAGAAGGGAAGTGGGCTATAGAACAGAGGGGCTGGGAACCAAGCAGGACCCAGATGCTGGCTTCTGAGCCTTCAGTGGGCAGTGGTTGCCTGGGCGTGAACAGTAATCTGAAGGTGCACTTGTAATTTGTGATGTGTGACTGTAGCTCAACTTTTGAAAATAATAATTTATAAAAGGTAGTGTTTTTCTCACCAAAGACAAGGATTGGGCTTGTTCCAGAGCCGAGTCCCCAGTGGGTTTGGGGAGTGCTGAGGCTCTTGCAGTGACTGTCCCTTGCCCTCCCGCATCCTGCAGTGCAGAGAGGTCTGGGTTTCCTAACTGGTCATCCTCACTGGGAGCACGGGCAAGAGTATTTGTGATTCACGGTGCAGTACAGCGCTCACGCATCCCAGTGGGGTCATAGCACAGTGTCATCACTGCTCTTGACACCGCACATAGTGACTTCCTTCGGCCCTTAAAAAACTCCACATAGCAGATGCTGTTATTATACTAATTGTGTTGGTGACGAAACTGAGACTTAAGAGAGGTTAAGCAACTTTGCTAGAGTTGCAAGTAGGACTGAGGTTAAAACCAGGCAGCGAGTGCTGGAATCCAGGCACCGGCTGCTGGTCTGCATCCTCTGCCTGACCACAAAGGCCCACCTCATGGAGTAGTAAGTGGGGCTCTTTTTTTTTTGGTCTTTCTTAGATAGTTTCCCTGTGCAGCTCAGGCTAGCCTTAGACTTACTTTGTAGCCCAGGCTGCTCCTGAGCTTGCATCAATCCTCCTGCCTCAGCCTCACAAGTGCTAGGTTTACAGTTGTGTGCCACTGTGTTGGCTCAGTCCGTGGTGTTCATCCTGCCCAGGGTCTATCTTTTTTCTTCTTGCCATCACCCACCTTACCTTAGGAATCTACCAGGCCAGATTTCTTTTTTTTTTTTTTTTTCAGACGGGCTCTCACTGTATAGCCTAGGCTGGCCTCAAACTTAGGTCCCACTTCAGCCTCTTGTGTACTGGGATTACAGGTAGTGCCATCATACCTCACAAGAACTTTTAAGTGTTACCCCATCAGTAAGAAGACAGTCATAGATCCTGGGCCTCTAGTTATGGAGATAATTATGAGCCAAAGATCAACTTCCCTCATCTTTTAGTTGAGACAGAGTCTCACTATGCTCTTCAAGCTGGTCTTAAATTCACTGTGTATCCCTGGCTGGGCCCAAACTCATGGTGATCCTCCTGCCTCAGCCTCCCAAGTGCAAGTATTATAATCATGTGCCACTACACTTGGCTTTGACCTTTTTTCTTTTTTCTTTTAAAAAAAAAATCTTTCAGAGCCAGGGAGATAGCTTAGTAGAATAAATGCTTGCCCGGCAAGGGGTCCTGGGTTCAATCTCTGGTACTACCAAAAAAAAAAAAAAATTCATTCATTTATTTGGTGCAGGGTCTTACCACACAGCTTAGACTCATAATGAGTCTCCTGTCTCAGCCTCCACAGTGCTGGGATTACAGACAGACATGTACCACCATTCCTGGTGGGGCCAGCACAGCCTCTGATACCAGGGATTGAATCCTGGGTCCTTACACTTGCCAGGCGGGCACTTAGACTGCTAAACTATTTTCCCAACCCTAAATCTCTTTTCCTTATAAAGCTAAAAAGATAAAGTATTACCCCTTATCCTCAAGTATTGTTTTTCTGAGGAAGGAGTACTGCTAATTCCATCAATGATTGTTGGTTGCAGGAACCCAGCTAGATGCTAGGCAGAACCACCCAGGTAGACTCTGTGTCTTCAAGAAGGCCTGGGGGAGCTGGGCATGGTGGCGCATGCCTGTAATCCCAGCACCTGGGAGGCTGAGGCAGGAGGATCGATGTGAGTTCGAGACCAGCCTGGGCTGCAAAAGTGAGCTCAAGGCAAGTCTGAACTACATAAGGAGACCCTGTCTCAAAAAGACAAAAAAAAAAGGCCTGGGGGGCTGCACTGTCACCAGACACACGGGGTGATTTCAGCCACACACAGCTAGGGAAGTGCAAAGGAATTAAAATTTTAATTCAGATTTTCAGAGGCGCCGCCCACCCACGTTCCAAATGCTCAGCAGACACATGCCACTGTTGCGGGTTGTTTTGGAGCCCACAGACCCAGGACATTTCTTTCTTTCTTTTTTTTTTTTTTTGAGACCGGGTCTCACTATGCAGTTCAGGCTGGCCATGAGCTCACTTTTGTAGCCCAGGCTGGCCTCAAACTCTCACCAATCCTCCTGCCTCAGCTTGCCAAGTGTGGGATTACCGGTGTGCGCCACCATGCCTGGCTCCACAGGGCATTTCTAACACTGCAGAAGTTTGCACAGGGCAGAGCAGGTCTGCGTCAGGGGTTGGCAGGCAAAGTCCTGCTGCATGGGACGGTGCTGAGGCTTTCCTCGAATGCAGCCATGATGTCTGTTTTCACAGTGCCGGTGGCTGTTCGGAGGCTGTGAGGACAGCATTGAGCCACTGGCACAGAGCCAGCAGCTGGGAGGCAGATGCAGATTATGTGCTGTCTGTCCTTTACAGAAGGTTGCCAGCGCCTGGCTTAGATCGAGTAGGGCTGGGATGCGCCGGAGAGCCCCAAGTGATTCTCATGGTGCACACTTGGCATCCCACACTCTCAAGGCTGAGGCGGGAAGATCCTAAGTTCAAAGCTGGCCTAGGCTACGTAGGGAGATCAAAGCTAGCCCAGGCTGAGTAGCAAGATCCTGGGGGTTTCTTGTGTGTGTTTCTTTTTGTTTTTTGGTGGGAACGAGTTCAAACTCATGACCTTGTACTTGCCAGGCAGTCCCTTGTGCCACGGAGCTACTTCTCAGCCCCCAAATTTTTATTTTATTTTTTAAAACTTTAACTGGGCATGGTGGCTCCTGCCTGTAATCCCAGCACTTGGGAGGCTGAGGCAGGAGGATCCGTGCAAGTTCGAGACCAGCCCGGGCTACAGAAGTGAGCTCAAGGCCAGCCTGAACTGCATAGTGAGACCCTGTCTCAAAAAGGCAAAAAAACAAAAAAAAACTTTATTTGTGTTATGGCCAGCTCAGCTTGCCCTGGGGGGTGGGGCTGGTGCAGCATGTGGTGCCAGGGTTCGTACTGCATTCATTGCAGTTACTTAAATTTTCTAAGCAGGCAGGCACTTTAGACCCCAGAGCAATCTTGCCTGCCAATGTGTGTGTGTATTTCTTTTCTTTTCTTTTTCTTTTTGAGATAGGGTCTCACTGTGCAGTTCAGGCTGGCCTTGAGCTCACTTTTGTAGCCCAGGCTAGTCTCAAACTCGCACCGATCCTCCTGCCTCAGCCTCCCGAGTGCTGGGATTATAGGCATGCGCCACCACGCCCGTCTTGTATTTCTTTTTAAAACAAAAAATATACACCAAGTGATTTTGTATTTCATGAAACTAAAGCTGAAAAGTTAAGCTGGAGAGGTGAACACTAGGTACATCACAGATCTCCTACACTTGCATTTCGCAGGGGGTACCCTAAAAAATGCCGGTCCTGTGACTGCTGCATGGAGGGTTCTGCTCACATGAGTTTTGGAAGTGCTAAACCGTGGCCTTGTTGCTTCCGGGTCTACAGCTATATTGAAGCTCTGAGAAGTCCCGCAGTAAAGAACATATTCTGCGTAGCCCAAAGGCATTTAATCACATAGTCATTTTTCCTCATACCTACGTTAAAATCCTGCCAAACTGAGATTGCTTGACCCACACTTCCAGAGCCCTGGCCAAGGGAACTGTTGACATTCTCAGATGCACCTTGTATGTGGAGACCCTTCCTACTTTTGCTTGTTTCTATTTTTGCTTTTGAGACAAGATCTTTCTATGTGTTCAAGGCTGGCCTTGAACTTTTGGCAATCCCCCTGCCCAGCCTCCTAGGTGCTAGGATTACTGGTGTGTACCACCATTCCTGGAGAGATTCATGAGACTTTTATTTATTTATTTATTTATTTTAGACTCGTGATACTTTATCCATACATTTCTCATGTCATTTGTCTCACCTAATGACACCCTAACTGTGGGCTTAACCAGCTTGGCTCGCTGTTGTCTTGCTCGGTCTTCCTCCTATTTATGTTTCTTCGAGCTGCTTGCTGCCCCCAGGCCCTTCAGAACTTTCCAGCATGGCAGGGAAATAGAATTGAGCTGGTTGGCAGGATGGCCTTGACAGTGGGCTTACAAACACTTTAGGCTTCTTCCTTAAACAGAACAAACAAGGTACGGAACGGATGTGAGGGTGGAGAAATATTTCAAGCTGTCAGGAAGCCTAGAAGCATGCAGATCCTAGCCTCCGCCTGCATGCCCACTGCTTGCCTCTGGGGATGCATCATTGGCCATGACACACGGGCTGGCCTGGGCTGGGCTGGGCTGGGTCAGAGAGTCAGGAGCGTGCCATTCCATTCCTCAGTGCCACAGAAGAAATGCCCTGCCCTGCCCCGGCTGCTAGCTGTTGAGCTGAGCTGTTACCTGCCTCCTGAAGGGTGGTGGCTCCAGAGCCTCAGAGCATAAGCCCTTGGGGCATCTGGCTTTGGAGGGGAGCCCTTGGGCAGTCAGAGCCACCACACATTTAATTTGTACCTGTATGATTTTCTTCAGATTCAGTGCTCTCCTGGGGACCTTACCTGTACAGCATGGTAAGTGGGTGGCTCCACATGGCTCTCAGCATGGTCCTCCGTGCCAATCAGCCTGGCTGACCTCTCTGGCCCTGACCTCCTTCTCAGGAGGAGGAAGCTAGTGGGCTTTGCCTGGGTACTTGACACTGACCCTGAGGGACTCTTGTTCCGTAGTAAATGGGAGCAGCAGCTAGCATGCTTACGTCTTCCATGTATAATAAGCATCTTTCTCAAATTGCCTACCTTTTCATTATGCAAATATCCAGCCAGGCACAGTGGTGCATGCCAGTAATACCAGCAGTCTGCGAGATGGGGACAGGGGAATCACAAGTTTGAGCGCAGCCTGGATGACTTAGCAACTTAGCAAGTCCCTGTCTCAAAGTAAAGAATAAAAAAAGGCTGGGGTTGTAGCTTACTATGAAAGGCCCTAGGTCCCTTCCCCAGTACTTAAAAAAAAAAAAAGAATTCTCAAATATGCCTGAGAGTTAAGGGGCTGTTGTGAACACCCATGCATCTGCCATCTTGGGTCACTCAACATTTTGCTGTACTTTTCCTGTCAGTGTGACATCAGCAGTGTGTGAGCTCCCTGCCCATGGCTGGCTGTCGCAACACCAACCTGTGCTTCCGAGTAAAGCGGGCCGCTTTGTGCTTGCCTTCCAGTCTCTCCTCGATGACACAGGTCTGGCTGAGGTGTCCGCCATTGCTGAGAAGGTCCTGGCTGCTGTAAAGAATGGGCTCTACAAGGAGGCCACCCGGTTATGGGGTGAGGCGGAAATGGTCATTGAAAAGGTAAAGGCGGAGGCTGGGTAACCCTGCGAGTGCAGACTCTGTGATTTGTGGGATGGTGACTTGCGGGGGGCGGGGGGTGGTCCTGTCCTGGGTCTTTGCGGGTCTCACTATGTAATCCACGCTGGCCTTGAGCTCCCTGTATAGCCCACACTGGCCTCAGACTCTCATGAATCCTCCTGCCTCAGCCTCCCCAGTGCTGGGATTACAGGTGTGCTCCACCACGCCAAGCTGAGTCTGAGTAAATTTACACAGCGAAAGCTAACCTTGAGAATCTCTGCCTTTTTTGTTTTGCGACTTTAATGGTGGAATAAGAAAGAACACCGACAGCCAACTGTACTTGTGTATTTCAGAATGCTGATGGAGTGAACTTCTATAACATCCTAACCAAAAGCACTCCCAACTCGGCCATGGAATCCAGCCTGGAGTTCATGTCAGACCACTTAGGTGAGTAAACCTGGATGCCGTTGGCCCTGCCTCAGCCTCCTGCAGTAAGAAAGCCCTCTGTTTTAAAGCCTTTTTAATGTATAATTTACATTAAATTGTACATTAAAGCTAAGATGGGCCCATTTTAAGGGTGTGACGCAATTGCTTTTAGCATATCGACAGACTTGCGCAGTCATCGCCATAACCCAGTGTTAGAAGAACACTTCTGCCACCCCCCGAGGATCCCACAAGTCTATTTCCAGTCATTTCTTTTCTCTTTCCCGGACCCAGGCAACCACTAATCTACTGGCTCCCTTCATTTTTGCCCTTTCAGAACAGTGTTTATGAATGAAACCACACGAGAGTCATTTTACTTTTTCTTGCAGAACTGGAGATTGAACTGGGGCTACTGGCACAGGCTAGTTTACATGCCTGACCCTTTTTATTTTATTCTGAAACAAAATCCTGTGAACTGGGGCTACTGACACAGGCTAGTTTACGTGCCTGACCCTTTTTATTTTATTCTGAAACAAAATCCTGTTAAGTTGCCCAGGCTGGCCTCGAAGTCACGATTCTTCTGTGCCACTCAGCCTCTTGAATACCTGCGGTGACTGCTGGACTGTACCACCATACTTGGCCTATGTTAGCCTTTTGCATGCGACTTCTTCTGTCATTCAGAGTTGAATTTAGTGACCTTTTAGCCAACCAGCTTCTCTTCAGATGCAGAATGCCTCTCATCGCCTCCGTAAGAAGCCTGTAAAGTCTGCAGGATACCCCAGATTCTACCTCTTAGCTGATTTTCCATGTGCCTTTTGGATAGTCCCAGTGGAACCTCACATAACACTAATGGAACCTTCCTGCTTTCAACTTGATTCTGACTTTCTTCCTCCTCTCGGGAAGAAGCAGGTGTTTTCCAGGTGAAAGCCTCGTCTCACTGCACTGCATCCGGGCATCCTGTTCTAAAGCTGTTGACTCATTTTGTGCCCGTTTGGTTCTAGTCCGTCTTTCTCAGCACCACGTGAGACGCCTGCACCAGGATGCCTTGAGTCAGCTCATGAATGGCCCCATCAGGAAGAAGCTCAAAATTATTCCTGAGGATTTCTCCTGGGGAGGTACTTATGTGGCCTGATTAAGTGTCCTTTGCGAAGTTGGGGAAAGGGAAGTGCAAATCCCAAGTGGGCTGGGCTTTGGTGGGGCTGATGGTATGTTGGGGGTCAAGCAGTATCTCATCCATACTTTTTTTTTTAACTTTATTTATTTATTTATTTAGTTAGTTAGTTAAGTTACTTAGTTAGTTAGTTATGTTATAGCTGGCTCATCCTGCCCCGGGGGTGGGGCTAGCACAGCATGTGGTGCTGGGGATCGAACTGAGGTCCCTAAGGTTGCCTAAGCAGGTGCTCTAGACCACTAAGCTCTCTTGCCAGCCCCAAGTCCACACTTCCTAGGTGAGCAAGCAAGGCTGGGGTCAGTGGCCGACACACTAGGATGGGTTCCAGGGATTGGTGGGGACCGACATGACACATGGTGGGTTGTGAGTCAGTAATTGTTGAAACCCAGTTTGGAAACACGGGGACCATCATCCTGTCCTGTTTACCTTGTCTCAGTCTGAAATTTTAAGGCCAAGAGGTCATGCCCAAGGCCACAGCTAGTGGCAGGTTAGTTTTCTCCCAGAGGTCCTGTGAAGGAAGTGAGACCCATCCATGGGCACGGATGGGTTCTGACCAGCTCCTCTTGCTGGGCTCCCAGGTATCTTGTTGCTGGATGTGGTTTGCCATGGACTGCTGCTCTCAGGGTCAGAGTGTGGAAATGCAAGTCTTTAGTGACCTTAGCCACTCAGAAATCTTGAATAAGTTCCCACTTAGGCCTGC
>PVJA010013399.1:39363-49778 GCA_004027025.1 Myocastor coypus
CTTGAGCTCACTTTTGTAGCCCAGGCTGGTCTCAAACTCACACCAATCCTCCTGCCTCAGCCTCCCGAGTGCTGTGGGTGGCTTTTTATTAATTTGACTAGTTAAAAAAAAAAGTGATTCAATCCATTTGTCCCACTAGTGGTACAAGCCCCCCAACAAGAGGGGTACATAGCCCACCCAGGATTCAAGCCAGTGGAAATACATTACACAAGCAAGATCCTCCAATTTCTGGTGGAAAGTAGTCCAGACAAACTGAGCAGGTGTCTTGTTTTCCTTGTGTGTGTTCAAGACAACCCTAGACTGTGTGGCCAGGAGGCCCCTTTTTCTCAGATGCCCCTTGCAGAATGCATGCCTTCTGCTCACCTCGTTCATTTTATCTTCTTGATGGTGCTTTCCAGCCTCAGGCTTACAAGGACCGCATGCGCCCCCAACAAGGGTGGGCGAATAGGCAGCATGATTACAGTTTTGCAGCTGATTACGGTATAGAAAACTCTGTTGGGCTCCAGATCTTTGTGCGGTTCAGAAAGGACAAACTGCCCTTGACCACTGTCTCCTGGGTCTTGAGTTGTAGTTTATAGTAAAATGTGCATAAGGAGAGGCCGCCAGGCCTGAGTCCATGTTGCAGCTCCCCCCAACCAGCCGTGTCTCGTCTCCTAGGCATGTGATAAGGGGGGACCTCTTATGTCCAGAGGTAGTGATGCAGAAGAAGTGGGAAGTGGTTCCTAAGATGCTTATTTAGCCCTGTGGCGGGGGAGTGAGTGATGGCCACTAATGGCTACTAATACTATTAAGGGGATGGTATTGGAGGGGAAGAATCCAGCAGGAATGCTGTGCTGACTGGCTCTTCTCTTGCCTGGGCCTCTACCCACGTGGCTTTCCTGAGGGCCAGCTCAAAATTGGCTTGGGTCAGGCTTGGCTTTTTATAAGGCAGCCCCACTCATTCAGAATTTGGAAGCTGACCCTGGTATTAGCCAGCATAAAAGGAAAACATTGGCCCTGGAGTACAGTTTAGTCCCTGAGTGGACCTGAAGAGTGCCCTTGACCTTTTGCCCCACTGACTGCTAGCTCCCAGGTTTCGGTTCCTCCTTAAAAATGTCTGCTGCCTTAGTTATCTTTCTCTCGTTGCTAGAACAAAATACGGACAACCAGAGTTAAAGAGGGAAAGGTACGTTAGGTTCACAGTTTTTAGAGGTTTCAGTCCATAATCAGCTGGCTCTGAGGCAGAGGAGCAGAGGGGCCGAGGGGCAACAGCTCATGGCTACAGAACACAGCAGAAGCAACAAGTGCCGGAAGCGGAAAGCAGGCCTCTTTTCCTGCCTGAGGTTGTATGCAGGCTGCCCACTCTAGGGAGGATATATGTAGCACTCACACCTCTTTTGGACCCAGCTCTCGCAGAGGCTGAAGATGTTTGCAGAGTGAGGCCCCTGGCCCCTTGCTGAGTTGCTTAAACTTTTAAACTTCTCAAGTTGACACAATGAATCAACCGTTGTAACATCCCAGGATGAACAGCTGCCTAGGGCCTGTTCTCCACCAGCTAGGAGGTGGGATGTTGTGTCTCTTGGTTAAGCTTCTAAACTTCCCAATCTGGCACAGTGTATCAGTCATTACGCCTGCCATCCTCACAAGTACCCAAGGTAATGGAGCAGTGGCTGCTACAGCTTTCTTTCCACTCAGCTAGCTCAGGCATGGGTCACTCACAGTCTGTGAAGCTCCTGCCATTCAGCCTCGGCTAAATGCTGCGTGGGCGTGACTTGTAGGTGCTGGGGCACCCACGATGCTTGGGCTGCAAGGCGCCTCTTATTCTGGCACATTCTGAGCTGCCACCTCTGTCCTGCCCTGTGTAGCCCAGTCTTCTTACGTCTTCATGAATATGGAAGAGGACTTCATGAAGCCGGTTGTGAGCATAGTGGACGAGTTGCTGGAAGCTGGGATAAACGTGACCGTGTACAATGGACAGCTGGATCTCATTGTGGACACCATGGGTAGGCACCAACTCTCCCCCTGGAGTGGGAACCTGCGTCAGATATGTCAGTGCAGGCATTGACGACGCTGCTGCCAGGAGGAAGGTTGGTTCTTGCTGCTTGGAAATCGTGGCTATTCTACAAGAGAAAAGCTGAACACAGCTGTGATCCCTCCTACGGGCCTGGGCCTTTCTAGGACTTGAGGAATCTGGGCCCTCAGAACCTGAAGATCCTTAGATTATGATTAAAGAGCAGAGCCTGCCCCCACTACAAAAATTTCCTGGCTATTTGACTGCAGGGAAAGTTTATGTATTAGTCATTTTCCTGTTTCTAGAACAAAATACCTGGCATTCACAGCTTAAAGGAGAGGAAGTTTGTTTTGGTTCATAGTTTCAGAGATCTCAGTTTCATGCAGTCTGGGATGGCAGCAGGGCCTGGTGGAGGCTCAGGGACAGTCCTCAGGGGCTGCAGGCACAGCCAGGCTCAGGCTTTGTCAGGTGCAATGCTCCTGTTCTTGTGGCTCCAGTAGGAGCAAAGGTTCTGCACCTTACTCTCGGAAAAGCTAGTTTCTTGAGCTGCCCAGCTGAGCCTCATTTGGCCTCCTCCTCCCTGACACTTCTGCCTTCCTGACTACCCTGTCAGCCTCCAGAAGTCCCTGGTTCCCCTCCTAAAGAGCAGGCAACAGTGGAAGAGTTAGTGGCAAAAATAACTGGATCCAGATACTATAAAGCTAGTTTATACCACTATACAATTTCTACCTCTTCACAGTTTGTCCCGGGGTAGCGTGGCTTGTGGTTGGAATCTTTCTACTGCCACTCCTGTTTTATAGGCACACCAGATGAGAAACTAAATCTTTACCTGAGGAGTCCTGTAAAGTACTTTAGAATAATACAATGGGAATTTCTGAAGAGGAGCTGAAGGACACATTTTTTGGAATAGCCCCCAAGACAGGGGATCCAGAGTTCCGTAGGCCCTGACCCTACAGCCACTCATGCTGGGCCATCCTCCTCTCCTCTCTCCCCAGGTCAGGAGGCCTGGCTTCGGAGGCTGAAGTGGCCAGAGCTGCCCAAATTCACTCAGCTGAGATGGAAGGCATTGTACAGCAACTCCACATCCTCGGAGACGGCTGCTTTTGTCAAGTCCTACAAGAACCTGTCTTTCTTCTGGATTCTAGGCGCAGGTCACATGGTGAGAGGGTGCCACCTTTCATTCTGGGCCTAGGGCCATGCTGAGTGAAGAGCCACAGGCAGTTCATGGTGCCCGTGGCCTGGAGAGGTCTTAGGAATCCTTTGGGCTCGGGAGTGTTTGGAGTTCTCTAGTGGAATTCTGCCCCAGGTTGAGCATCTCTGGCCCAAATATCCCAGTTCCAGAAAGGTCCCAGATTAGTTACTTCTTGAGCACCAGCATGGTATCGGGTACAGCTGACCTCCTATGATTTGACATAGGGGTTCTAGCTGTGCAAAATGACCTTGAGGCTGTTGGCAGAGGTGGTGTTACACTTTGGTCACACTCTCATCATGTATGGGCAAATATTTCACTATTTCATAATCTGAGAAACTCTAAAGTCTTGAACATTGTTTTTTTTTTTGTTGTTGTTTTGTTTTGTTTTTTTAGAGCAAAGTGGATCTACAGGGTTTCACTGTAGAGATCCAACTTGTAATGATTCTCCTGTTTTCAGCCTCCCAAGCGCTGGGATTATAGGTGTGCACCACCATGCCCAGTTTCAATCACCATCTCAGCAGGCCCAGAGCTCAGGGCCGGCACAGGCAGGCTGGAGATCAAGCCTCTGACTCCTGTGTCTGCCTAAGCAGGCCCTTTAATTAGGAACACTTTTGGTCCCAAGCATTGCAGAGCAGGGATGCTCACCAGGTGTGACTGCCTCATTGCTTTGAATATAAACTCATTTAAAATGAGTAAATCCTTGGGGCCCGGCGGGATGGCTCAGTGGTCTAAAGCACCTGCTTGGGAAGGCTTGGGCGGCTTCAGGGGCTGAGGTTCGATCCCCGGCACCACATGCTGCGCCAGCCCTGCCCTCAGAGCAGGCTGAGTCGGCCATGAAAATGAATGAATAAACAAACAAAAGTTCTGAAACAAGAAAAAAAAAATTTAAAAAATGAGTAAATCTTTCAGGGAGAGTTAATGCTCTCTGCCCTTTATAGTTTAATGTGTCAGTGAGGTACTTTCCTCTTTAGTTTGTCCTGGGGGAAAAAGAGAGGTGGTCCCTTTCTCTGGCTATTTTCAGGGAGTGAAAACCAGAGATGTATTGGGATTACAGGTGTGCATCGCCATGCCCAGCAGAAAGCCTCTTCTAAACAAATCCCAGGCCACCACTACCTGGGGACTCTTGGGCCATGCTCTGGGACTCGGTTTACAGAAAAGTCATCCTTGGTTTTCACTCCCTGCAGAGGAGCTCAGACTGTGGCCCTGTGGAGGGGTTTTAAGCAAAGGTGTGAAGCTGTCGGTTTGTCGAAGAAGTAATACTCTAGCAGTAGGGGACACGGGGAAAGGCTGGGGTGCAGAATGGAACAGTGAGGCTGTTACAGTAACCCAGGTGGGAAAAAAAAAAAAGTGGATTTGCTAATGAATAAGAAACACACTGCGGGGCTGGGGATAGATAGCTTCATGGCACAAGTGCCTGCTTGGCAAGTGCAAGGTTGTGAGTTCAAACCCTAGTCTTACAAAAAAATAAAAAAAAAACCCACATCTGTAATCTCAGCACTGAGGAGGGAGACAGGAGGATTAGTACAAGTCCAGTCCAAGCTGGGTATGATCACTACTCACTACTACTGATCCTCCTGCTCTCAGCCTCCCCAGTCCTGGGATTACAGGACTGGATGCTAGAAGCTGTCCAAACTAAGAGCCTTGTCTGTATCTGTTTACCTCTCTGTTGGCCTCTTCTGCACTTGGTCCTAGTCTGGGATCCCCCTTTAGAGCATCCTTTCAGACCCTTCAGCAGGGGGCAGGGGGCAGGGGGCAAGGGGCAGCAGCTCAGTGGTAGTGCACTTGCCTAGCCTGTGTCAGGCCCTAGCTTCCACCTGCAGCATCCAAGAAAACCAAGACATGATCCACCACTCAGCCTAGTCTTTGTGTTGGCCAGGTGTGCCAGGGCATGGGGCCAGCATGGTGCCTGGGATTGAATCCCAGTCCCTGTGCTTGCCTGAGCCACTTAGTCCGCTCAGCTATCTCCCCACCCTGAATATAGCCCCCACTCTGAAGAAAGGACAGATGAGGCAGTGGCGCCCAGCAAAGAGGAAACATTATTTATGGCTCCTGGGACCTGGGGAAGAGCTCACACGGAGTCTGAGGACCAAGCAACGTCCCTGTGAGCCACCTTCAGGCTCTGCTGCGGGAGTTCAGACCCATTCCTCTTTCATTGTAACCCACAGAAGAGACCAGCTGGGCACAGGCTTAAAATAGCCCTCCGAGACTGCTACTAAGGCAACCCCTTCTACTTCTTCTTTGGTTGATTAAATGTCAATTTAGAATGTCCCACTGGGTTGCCTCCTGGAGACTCCTGCTTGGCAGCAGAGTCCAGGACAGGGAGGAGCCAGGGGAACCGAGAGCTGGAGATTTCGGACTCGGGCTACCATCTCCTTACCTGTTTTCATAGAAGAAACCCTCTGACCCTCCCTCTTTCGGTAGTGTGTGGGAAATGGTTTTTGGTTTGGTTTTATTTCCCATAGTGCTGGGGATCAAGCCTAGGTCTACAACATCCAAGATGTCAACAGATGAGCTCCCAGTGGAGTAGAAGGCTCTTTTCTAACAGCCAACTGTGATGGCTGCAGTCCCCTGTCACCCAGCACAGGGGGGCCCAGGTTTCCAGAGGGACTCCTCCTCAAGGGGTTCTTTGGGGTGCAGCTGCCCTCACGGTAGCCATCCCCAAGCTGGCTCCTTTCTCAGAGCAGGGCCCCAGAATGTAACCCAATGATGGCCCTAGAAACACTAACTCATCCGCCGCTTGCTTCTAGGTTCCTGCAGACCGAGGAGAGATGGCTCTGAAGATGATGAGGATGGTGACTCAGCAGCAGTAGGCCACTGCAGGCTTGATGGCAGGCTTGGCCCTGGGGGACACAGGAGCTGTGGGGAACCTCGGTAGCCCCCAAGTCCAGCGTGGGCCGTGCTGACGAAGGCTCTCACAGCTCCCAGAGGGTGAAATCACACCTCACGCAGCACCTCGGGAGTTATTTCTGCTGGGATTTTTTTCCCAAGTGTAGTGTAAGCTGGCCTTAAACTCACTGTGTAGCCAGGCTGGCTTTAAACTCACAGCAATCATCCTGCCTCAACCCTCAGCCTCCCAATCTGCTTAAAAACAAAAACTAAGTCTTACAAAATTGGCCATTTTTAATCAAAATGAAGCACTGTGATAGACTGGCTTGCTTTTATCACAAAGCCAAATGATGGTGATTTACTAAAAAAAATGAGAAACTCAAAGAAGAACATCAAAACCTATGTGCTCCCTTCCCAGGGAGAAGCACAGCTAGCATTCCAGTGGCTGTCCTGGCAGATTTTTTTATATATATATATACATATTTTTTAATAAAAATTGAATCCTTGCTGTATCTTATTGTCTCCCTTATTCCCATATGAGTAGGTCCTAAACACCTGTCAATAAATGCTTATCTATAACAATGTGAATGGCTGCTGAACGTTTCATTTTGTAGTTTCACTGTTTATCAGATTCCCAATGGTTTCTTACAAGGAATTCCTAGTTGGTCACTGTTGGAAGTGGTACTGTGGTGATTCATCCTGATCCTTAGGGCTTTGGGCCCATCCTTACTGCTGCTTCATGAATTTGTAAAAGGATAGTTACTTAGTTGAAGGATTACTACATATCTTTAAAATTAAATTAGTTTTTAAGGGGAGGTTCGTGTGTGTGTGTGTGTGTGTGTGTGTGTGTGTGTGGCCAGCTCAACCCACCCTAGGGGTGAGGCTTGTGCTGTGTGTGATGCCAGGGATCAAACCACGGTCCCTGGGCTTTGCCTAAGCTTGTCTAAGCAGGTGCTTTAGACCACTGAGCTATCTAGTCATCCCAGTTTGTGTGTATGTGTGTGTATTGAGACAGGTTCTTGCTATGTAGTTTGGGCTGACCTTAAGCTCACTACATAGCCCAGACAGGCCTCACACTTGCAGCAAGCCTCCCAAGTGCCGGGATTATAGGCATGTGCCACCATACCCAGCAGGACTTTTAAGATTTTGGATGCTGGGGATGGAACTCAGGAACTTGCGCTTGCCAGGCAGGCACTTATGCCACTGAGCCATCTTGGCCCAGGACTTTTAGTTTTCACAGCTCAAATCTGCGCAAGGGAACTTGGGGCTTCCAAGCCTATCCTGAAAGCAACACCACTTCCTTACTGGTAGGATTGTCTTGCAACTAACCACCAAGTGTGCTCCTGCAGAACACGAGCACAGACTTACTAGCAAGTCACCCTTCTGTGACCAGCTCTGCAGGACCAACCCTCCTGCCTCAGTCCTGCAAATGCTGGGATTACAGGGGTGTGCCACCAGTGCCACCACACCCCGCTCCAACCTCTTTTTTTTTTTGTCTTTTTGAGACAGGGTCTCGCTGTGCAGTTCAGGCTGGCCTTGAGCTCACTTTTGTAGCCCAGGCTGGTCTTGAACTCACACTGATACTCCTGCCTCAGCCTCCCAAGTGCTGGGATTACAGGCATGTGCCACCACGCCCGGCTTCCAACCTCTTATTTTGATATGAATACATGTTAATAATATTAGGTGAGAATTTGTCTATCTCCCCTCTCATCCTTTGATCATCTAAGATGTGCTAACAACAGGTAACTTTCTATGTAAGTGTGTTACAAGATATCAAGCAGGGAATGTGGATTAGCTACAGAAAGAAGGAACAACACTCAGAAATAAAAATAGGCCTGTTATGTTCTGGGGGAGAAGGTTAGTGTGTTTGGTTATAAAAGGGACAGTCATGTCACATGAAACAGAAGCTTCACTGGCCTGCAGTTTCTATCTGGAGATTACATAGTGTTTTTTGTTGTTGTTTGTTTGTTTGTTTTTAAATTTTAAAGTGAAGGGTTTGGGATTTTTTTTTTTTTTCTTTTTGGCTGGCTCAGGCTGCCTTAAGGGCGGGTGTAGGGATCAAGTAGTCCCCTGTGCCTGACTGGGATCACCCATGCAGGTGCTTCAACCACTCAGCTAAGCTGAAAACCCTGGACATAGGGTCTAAGGCACACGCACAGGCATCAAGTTGGCAAGGGGTGGACTGTAGGGTCCTCGTCATGTTGCAGCATTGCTGGATGAAGTCACATTTTCCGGAATAACCTTTCCTGTATGTTTCTGATTAGGGCAGCCTACAGGAGACATTAGGAAGGTAGAGGTAGAGCCGCTGCTGTCATAATCTCAGCTATTTACCATCCTTTCTCAACTAGCTCAGCTTGTTAGCATCCAGGTTCGCAAGTAACCCCTCTTCACGTGGTTAAGGCAGGAATGCTGAGATGAGGCACCCAGAAACGGGCACAGGGCGCCTGCACTGGACCCTGTCCACATGGGCCCCGCTCCACGCTTGGGTTCACATCATCCTGGTTCTTCTCCGCATTGCATCCGCCATGCTTCCCTGACAGCCTGCCCTGCACACTGTTCCTCGATCTCCAGCATCAGCTTTGCCAAGAGCGGCCTCACAGCCAGGTTGTGACCAGCTCCCACACAGTGCAAGTCAGACCCCTCCAACGCGCATGCGCACGTGCATGCTCACAGTTCTGTTCCTCTGAGGAAACCCCGATGGATACAGGTATTTAGACTCAATCATTCTACTGAACTCAAAATTCTCTGTAACTGGAATCCGAATGTTACACAGTGTCTTTCCATGGCCTTTATACATGAGCAGCAACTTGACCACATTTTGTGTGTGTGTGATTGTGTGTCTGGTACCAGAGATCAAACCCAGGGCCTTGCGCATGCTGGGCCTTTGTTTTGAGCCACAACCCCAGCTCCTTTTATCTTTTTATTTTGAGGCCCTGTCTCACTACGTGATGCCAGCGAAGCTTGATCGTGGGATCCCCTGCTTCAGCCTCCTGCAGAGTCCTGGCATTCCGGGGGTGCCTCAGCACACCTCACTCCACAGCTTTCCCTTCTTAACAGCGTCTAATGTTGCTGACCAACGGGAACCAACTTGACTTTGTTTTTCCGTCTTGAAAACCACCAGTTAAGTTTAGTACACACTGTATAGCGAGACCCTGTCTCAAAAAGACAAAAAAAAAAAAAAAAAAAAAAAAAAAAAAAAAAAAAAAAAAAAAAAAAAAAAAAAAAAAAAAAAAAAAAAAAAAAAAAAAAAAAATTTAGTACACAGACGCTGCGAATTTCCTTGTTTAATTTTGTCATTTGGTAGCTTCAGGCGGTTACATCGAATGTTTCTAGTTTTCAGTTAATTGTATCCCATACAGAGAGGCTGCGTGAGCTACAAGTTCAGCTCTTTGGCTTGCCAACACTTCCCAGGACATAGTAAAACACTTAAGATCTTTCCCTCCCTTATGCCTTTTAGCTTCAGTTCTAAATACCTTTTCTCAAAACTGCCACAATAGGGCCAGAGACACAGCTCATCAGAGTCAAGTACCTGCTTAGGTGAGTTTAGGCAAAAGTACAGGCACTGGGATTCGACCCCTCACACCACACACCCTGGGCCAGCCCCACCCCAGGGCAGGTTGAACTGGCTTCAGAGGCTGATCGTGGTAGTGCACACTTGTAATCCCAGCTTTGGGGTGCCTGAAAACAGGAGGATCACTATGAATCTGGGCTGTTTAATGAGACCCTGTAACAACCAAATATATTAACAAACAAACAAACAAACCTGCTATGAACATCACTTCATTTGGGATGTTCCTTTTTTTTTCTTTTTTTTGTGTGCAGGACTGGCGTTTGAACTCATGACCTTGCACTTGCCAGTTGCCAGGCAGGCACTTGTGCTCCAGAACTATGTCCCTGGCTCCGGATATTCCTTTTTTACCTTTCTCTTTACTCCATTTTTCCTTATTACTACAGGTGCCGTTTTTTTTCATCTCCTTTAAGATTTCTTTTTTCTTTTTCTTTTTCTTTTTTTTTTTTTTTATTATAGCTGGCTCAGCCTGCCCTGGCAGGGAGGCTGGCGCAGCATGTGGTGCTAAAGATTGAACTGCAATCCCTGCTGCTGACTAAGCATTCCTAAGCAAGCACTTTAGACCACTGAGCCATCCCACCAGCCCCAAGATTTCTTATCTCCTAGATCACATGCTTGCTTTAATTCTCTTAAGAGGAGTCTAAGTATTTATAATTTCCCAGCACAGATCTGTCCGTAAAAGTAGCTTGTCTATCTTTTATGCTTGTTGTAATTTCTTGTTTTTCTTTCTTTCTTTTTTTTTATGGATTTTGAAACAGGGCCCCACACTGTAGCACAGCTGGCCTTCAACTCCAGTGATCCTCCTGCCTCGGCCTCCTGAGAGCTAGGATTGCAGGCCT
>PVJA010013400.1:0-49616 GCA_004027025.1 Myocastor coypus
AAAAAAAAAAAAAAAAAAAAAAAAAAAAAAATCAATACCATCTGCAACAGATCAGTGCCAGACAACTCTGACAACCATTTTACAAAAGCATCAACAACTTCTCATTGATGAGACAGGATCTTAACGACAATACACTGTAGATCAACATTTAGATAACACAACAATCTGTCCCATATTTTGTATCCTTAGAGTCCGTGAACTCCTGAAAAGTCCACAGTTGTTCTGAGTTCTTACAATAAACAACTTGTATGCCCTGGCTCAATGCTGCTCTGTCGGCCGCAGCTGCAGTGGTGATAGTCAGCACTCCTAAGAGCATGGCTATCATGAGTTCCTGTTGGAACAGCATCATGGAAAGGGAGTCCTGCTCCAAACAGTGCAGCTGTATTGGGAGTCAGATTCTGATCCTTGTCCTAAGGATATAGGCGTTGTTCCTAGAAAAATTAAAGCTAACAAAAGAATTTTAGACATATATGCAAAGACAACTGTGACGTGCAATGTGCGTGTCAGAAAAGTTTCTTATAAGCAACTCCAGGCAGAGTCACAAAGCTTCAATATGATACTTCCATTGGAAGTATTAACTAACTCCTGGGCTGCCTCTCCTCTATAGATTTTTGAATATATCCTAACCATTAAGATAAGCAACATTGGTATTCTGGCAGGATGGCAGATCTGGCAGTGGAAACACATCCCTAAAGTCCTTTCTTTAGAGAAGAAAAGATCCCTTTTTTCTTTCCTTGTCCTGGTGTTATTATTTATTAAATGTTTTTACATCAGTGACCTCTTCTATTTATAATATAAACACAATAAGCGAAATTACTTTCAGTGCATACCAGAAACAACCACAAAATCACCACAGCAAGAAAGAAGTAGGTACCATTTTTCTCGTGATGTGTTCTTTCAAGTATCCTCTCACTTTCCTGAATGAGTTTTGCAATTTGTCCCCAGGTAGTCAATGAAGATCGCTGGGCTTCAGGAAGAGGCCATCTGACTGATGTCCTGTTTAAAGTGAATCTTCTTATTTAATCATTTGAAGGATCTATCTTGGAATGTTTATGCCTAGTCATTTTCTGGGTTTTATTCATAGGGCTGGTACCCAAACTACTTCTCCAGCATCTGTAATAACACACAAAACCTCTTCCCCATCTCTGGATAACTCGTGGAATCCATTGATCATTATTGTCTAAAAAGAAAACAGGCCGCTGTAAGGGAATGCTCACTTCCTTTGTCCAGTGATGGTCTGCTGCAGAAGATCCATTTGGCAGCTGATTTAAAAATGTAATGTAAATAAAGTCTTTTATACTATTAACCTAGGAGTATTCATATGTATTCCCAGGCTGTTCCCTCTTTTGTTTGATAAGCATTTTTTTAAACTTCTATTAGCTCTTTCTATAATTGCTTGACCTTGGGGGTTACAGGGAATATCTGTAATATGAGTAATGTTCCAATATTTAAAAAATGATTTTTAAAAATTTACTAAGATAGGCAGGTGCATTGTCAATTTTAATCTATTGTGGTATTCCCATTACATTAAAAATTTCTAGCAAATTTTGTATGGCATATTGACTTTTTTCACTGGGTAAAGGGGTAGCCCATTGAAAATGTGCAAATGTGCCTATGGACATACGAACATATTGTAATTTCCCAAAAGAAGGAACAAAAGTGACATCCATCTGCCACTGCTGATTGGCTGTGTTTCCTTTTGGATTTATTCCTTGAGGAAAGTGATAGCCTTATAAAGCACTGCATTGTGAGCATGAGTTTAAGATGTGTTGTGCTTATTTATGTGTAATATTGAATTTATGGATAAGTCCTTGTTTGTCAGTATGAGTAGAAACATGGAAATCCATAGCAGCTTGAGCATTACCTATAAGTAACTGATCTATCCATTCATTTCCTGCTGACATAGGGCCAGGCAACACAGTATGAGCTCTAATATGCGTAATGAAAAGAGGCTGACTTCTATTTCTAATAAGAAGCTGTAGCATAGAAAATAATTGTACTAATTCTGAACCATCTGTAATTAAAGTAGCAGTTTCTATTTCTTTTACTGTATGTTCAGCATATTAAGAATCAGTTACAAGATTAAATGGTTCTGAACAATCTTGGAGCAGCATAATGATAGCAGCTAACTCTGCCTTTGGAACAAAGTGAAAAAGAGTTTGCTCAGTTCTGGGTTTAGGACCCGTATAGCCTGCCATACCAAGTTGGTTGGAATTAGTAAAAATGTATCTGCTTTAGGAATAGGGTTAGTCTTAGTAATAGAAAGTGATATCCTTTGGGTTCTTTTAAGGAATTGAAGACACTTATTTTTAGGGAAACTATTATGCAGGATGGCTCAGTGGTCTAAAGCGCCTGCTTAGGAAAGCTTAGGCGGCTGCAGGGACCACAGTTCAATCCCCGGCACCACATGCTGTGCCAGCCCTGCCCTCAGGGCAGGCTGAGCTGGCCATAAAAATAAATAAAAAAAAGCAAAAGTTCTGAAACAAGAAAAAAAATAAAATAAAAAATTCTTAAAAAAAAAATAGGGAAACTATTATGAATGTCACCCAAGAAGTCTTGCAAAGCAAGTTGACATTCATTTGAAATTTTGTGTTTATTTAGTACTTCTTGTTGGGTAAGTGGCACTATAATTTGTTGAGGATCTGTGCAATAAGATGGTGCAGTCTTAATCTACCATTAATAATGAGTCTACAAATTTTGTTTATGTAGGCAACTTTTTCTGTTCTTTATTAGGCAAAAATAACCATTCTATAATACAACTTTCCTGCCAAAAGATCCAGGTAAGTGAATGTTGTGATGGAAAAACAACTAGTACATCCGGTTAATCAGGATCAATTCTGTCGAAATAAGGAGTTAGCATAAATGGATAAATCTGCAAAAGTTCCTCTTCAGCTAAAGTACTTAAACATAAGGGACTATCTAAAGCACGGTCCTCTTGTAATGTAAGAAATAAGTTTTGCAGGGCATAGGTAGGAATTCTTAAGGAAGGCTTAAGCCAATTGATGTCTCCCAGCAATTTTTGAAAATCATTTTAAGTGTGTAAACACTCTCACCATAAATGGATCAGAGGCCAGACACGGGTTTGATCTAATTTATTACCTAGGTACTCAAAAGGGGGCTATGTTTGTATTTTTTCTTTGGCTGTAATTAATCCATATTATCCTAAAATTAACTCAGCTTTAGTAAGAAGTTGATCTAATTTATTTTTGTCAGAATGGGCAAGCAGTAAATTGTCCATATAGTGTAAGATCAACGCTGATGAAAATAAATATCATAACTTTTCCAGAGGTTGGTTCACGTAAAATTGGCAGTCAGACTATTTAACATACCTTGAGGCAAGAACTTCTATTGATATCCAAGAGTCTGTTTGTCATCATTTAAGGAGAGGATTGCAGAAGCAAACTTTTCTCCATCTTGAGGCTGTAGGAGAATAGTATAAAAGCAACCCTTTAAATCAATAATGGCTAAGAACCAGTTCTTTGGGATCGTACTAGCTTCTGCTAGTCCAGATTATAAAGGACCCATTGGCTGAATAACAGAATTAATTTCTCATAAATCTGAAATTATTCTCCATTTTCCTGACTTCTTTTTCATGACAAATACTGTGGAATTCCAGGGACTTGTTGACCCTTCTATTTTGTCCTCATTAACAATTTCTGAACAATTTTTTCAAGAGCCAAGAGCTTCCCATTTGTCAAAGGCCATTGCTGTATCCAAGGAGGCTGCTTTCTTAACCACTTAAAGGGAGGGTGAAGCTCAGGGCAATGGCCCTTACTATAAATTTGAATTCAGTGCAAGTGTCGTTCTTTCCTTGGACATTGCAGAAATTTTTAAAGTGGTACCCCATTGAGACAATAGATCTCATCCTTACAAATTCATAGCAGTGTCTACTACCTAGGGTTGTAAATTTCCTCTTTGGCCATCTGGCCCAATACAGACCAACATATTTTGACTTTGTTGAATATTAGTCATAGTTCCTATACCTGAAAATGTGACAGAAACAGGCATTTTAGGCCACTGACAATGCCAGTCTTTATAGAAGATATAAGAGAGACAACAGCTCCAGTGCCCATCATGCCTTTAAAACTCAGGCCTTGTATAGTTATAGATAATTGGGGTCTTTGTCCCAAAAATGTTTGCCACCATATCAAAAACTCAGTGCTTTTAAATCCTCATTTTCTTTCTCTGGCATGTTGTTGTTTTTTACATAGGGCAATAATAGTCACTGAGCAATTCTTGGTTTACTTACTATTTGAAAAAGGACAGAGGTAGACATCATCACAAGAATTTCTCCCTCATAATCACTATCTATGACGCCTAATTGTACAAAGATATCTTTGCTAGTAAGGTCACTTCTCCCAATAATCAAGCAAATAGTATCTTTGGGTATGGGGCCCTAAATACTAGTATGAATTTGGTATACTCCATAAGCAGGTTGCAAAATCTGATCTTCCACAGCTACCATATGTAAGGCTGTACTTCCTGGTGTAGACTAAAAGAGCTCTGAAACCCTCCATTTTGATTGATTATGGGGTCGTTCAAGGGAAACTGCTGATACCTCATATTGTTTCTCTCTGGGCCTCAAGAAAAAGGGCCCTTTTTCCAGTTTCCACTCTGCTGCAAAGGTTGTCCGCTTTTATCAAATCTGGAATGACATTCATTGGCTCAGTGTTTTTCCTTTGTACATTTTGCACACAGCCCTGATGGCTTAATTTTATCTTTCCCCCTTTTCTTTTTTACAATCCTTTTTCATATGCCTCATTTTGTCACAATTATAAAATTTTGTTTACATGACGTTTCTGAGGCAGCAGCCAGTACATTAGCTTTGTAAGATTCAGAACCAGTATCTGCACAAGCCTTAATATATTCCTTCAATGGAGTACCTTGATCCTTCAATGGGCGTACAACTCTTCGACTCTCTGAATTAGCATTTTTCAAAAGACAAGGTTTGCAGCAGTGATTCTTGAAGTTTAAGTTGTCGGACTGTTTTATTAATTGCCTCCCTTAACTGAGAAATAAAATCAACAAAGGGTTCATTGTGAGGCCGCACTATTTTAGAAAAAGACTTCTGAGCATCTCCAGGTTTTTCAACCTTCTCCGATGCTGAGGTAACATAAGTGTGTCTGAACAAAAGCTAAACAATCATATTGTACTAGAGCTGCAATACCAAACCACAGGCCTGAGCCAGTACACTGACCTGCCCTTACAGGCAGATTTTGACCTCTGTTTATCCTTTCCTGGGTTTCTGCCTCATCATTCCAACAAATATGGAATTGAAAACATTGTCTTGGTTCCAAAACAGTATGAGAAACAAGCCTGTGCTCATCTGCCAATCCTTGTAAGAGCCCAACAACATCACTGGATTGCATTCCATATGTTAAAACGGCCTTCTTCCCCTCCTCGACTACCTGGAAAGCTAGAGGTTGATAACTGCACTATGCATCGTCATTCAGGTGTTGCTCTTTTGAAGGATACTGCTGAACCATGACAGTGCAGACTCCAAGTGGTGATCTGTAAGCTTCCGTGTCTCCCTGGTTCCTTCCCTGGAATAAAGCTTCGGTCACTGCACTCCTAAATCCAACAGCTGAAACAGGTTGCTCGTGCTCATATGGAGGAGCTGAGGGATTAGTTGAGGGAGGAGGCAGGGATTGAACCCTAGCAAGCATGGAGGGTGAACTTGAAGCATGCACTTGCTCCACCAATTTGGATATCGACTGTGTCAAATGTTCCATTTGATGAAAAAACTCCCGGAAACTACATGCCTCTTTCTCCAACTCATTTTTGTGAGATTTCAAAAAGTCCTCAGACTCAGAGGACAGAGGCTGAAGGGCTGGAAATGTCCACTTTACTTTTGAATTTTCCGTTTCGGACTTTTCATCCCACAAGGATGAATCAATAGATGTGGCGCTGCCTTCGTGCTCCATAATGTCCTCATCAATCAAACCCCTCATAAGACTCCCTTTCTGAGTCTTAAGAATCAGCTGCAGACTCAATTCCTCAGAGTCAGACGGCAGGGGCTCCAAAGTCAAGGAGATAAGCATACATAAAGACCACACATTTAAAGGTATAGGCTCTCCTTGCTGGTGCGCTCTTTGAAGAGCTTTTATGACCTGCTTCTAAACTTTTAAGTCTAGAGCAGCTTTTCCTTTAGGCTAAAACCAAAAACAATGTCTTTTTTTAACAGTGTCTTTTTTAATAGGAAAAATAATTCTTCAGAACTCTTTGGTTTCACCCTTACCCCCGCTCCTCTGAGTAATGTCTCTGTAAGATGGACACGTACTCATTTTCTACTGAAGTAGAATTTCCCATTATACTGAGCTTTTGCTGGTGGTCTCACCTACTCTGGGCATAATTTTCCCACTCAGTCAGGCTTCTCTTAACTCATCCCTGGTCTTCTTTCATGCCCCGCATTGTACGCTACTTGTTGTAATGTTATGTGTCATAAGGAACAAAGAGAAGACCCGATGAAGGTAGCTCAGAGAACTCACTGAGATTTATCCCTCAGTGAACCAAGAATCCTTGAAGAAAATCAGCTTTATTTTGGGCAATGACCTTGATCTCATGGGTAATCAGTAAGGGAAAGGAGGACCATATGCTTAGTCACGAACGTGACCACGATCTCCATTAACTTCCATCCTTTCCTTATCATTGGGTTCATCCAGGGGTCAACCAATAGCATTCCAAGCAAGGGAGAAAGCAACAAACTGAGAGCCCACAGGTGAAGTGGCTATCCACCACCTGGGATCCCAGCGTTCTGGGAACCCCCTATCCCAGCTTTCCAGGATTTTCAGTGACAGACCACAGTTGTCACTGGCCCCTGTTCATCATACTCCATTTTTTTAAATGCTAGTCGGGGCACAAATACCACAATTAAATCTAATACGTAGTAAGCTGACCAGTACCTTTAATGGGAAGGCACATTCATGGATAGATTTATGCTATGAACATAGAGTAAAAAGTGGAGAAGAAAAAAAAAATGTTAGTGATGATGTCTTTTTCTTTCTTTCTCTCTTTCTCTCTCTCTTTCTTTCTTTCTTCCCTTCCTTCCTTTCTTTCTTTCTTTCTTTCTTTCTTTCTTTCTTTCTTTCTTTCTTTCTTTCTTTCTTTCTTTTTAATACTCAGGAGCTAGTTAGCAATGCAACTTAAGTCTCTGTAAAATTCAATTCTGGATTTACATCTTTCTGATATTTTTATCTTGAAATAATAAAAAGTAAGAATGTTACAACCTATCTTTGATCTTTGTGTCTGCTAAGTTTATTTTCTAATCTACTAGACAGTGGGCTATTTTTTTTTCTTTTGTCTTTTTGAGACAGGGTCTCACTATGCAGTTCAGGCTGGCCTTGAGCTCACTTTTGTAGCCCAGGCTGGTCTTGAGCTTGCACCGATCCTCCTTCCTCAGCCTCCCGAGTGTAGACAGTAGTCTTTTAAAGAAAGAGATTGTGTCTTTTTACGTTCAGTACTCAGGATGGATCCTTGCATACTATAGTGACATAGTAATTACTTCTGATCCTGAAAAACATACCTTCACCCTTAAGCTTCTTGAAAGATTGCTCTATACACCTTGCTGATGTTTTCATATTGAATTGGTCTCTTGTAAAATTGCTTTAATTCTAAAATTTGGTAGAAAATTTTTTTTTAAATGGTCAGTGTCTTTCTACCTGGCACATCTATAGCATTATCATATCAATTCTGCTTCTGAAGAAAGTTGTGTTCTTGAAAATTTTATCTGCCATCTCATGTGAAATTGTGAAGTAACTGATTGCTCTTCTATTTGCTTCTATTAATTACACTGATAACTCTGGATCTTCGAAACATGAGCATAAAGGGGTGCCAGATAAAATGCTACTTCAAATAATGTTTTTTTTTAGCTATGTTTATTTTAGCTAGCTTAAATAGAGCTGTATAAATTGCAGCATGTTTTCAATTCTAGCTCTGCAGAAAGGCAAGGCAACAGGGTTGCCTACACACTTCAACAATTTATCAGCTGTATCTCAAATTAAAAAATAAAAAAATAAAGGAACCAGAGACACAGCTTGGTGGTCTACACATCTTCCTGGAAAGCCCATGGTCCCGCGTCAGTCCTTAGCACTGCGTGCTGTGCCAGGTCTGAGCTGTGCTGGCCCCTGGAACTGAGTGTGGTGGCGGAAGCCTGGAATTCCTGAGCTGGAGAGGCTGAGACAGGTGGCTCACTGCACGTCTGAGCTGTGTAGCAAGACTGTACCAAATAAATAAATTAATTAATTAACTTAAAAAAATAAAAATAGAAGACCTGGGAAGGCTCATGGCAGAGGCCTTGGATTAAAAACCAAGTAACATTCTCTGTTAAATCATGTTTACAGATGAAAGGTATATCTAGGAGTTATTTTTGACTCGTACTTGCAACACTGAACTATTCTTTTAGCTCAAGTTTCTTCAGGTTTTTAGACTGACTCAATAAAGCTTGATGAACTTCAGATAAGATCATTTGTTATTCAAGTAGAGGTCCACATGGTGTAGTATGGTTTTGGTACATTTTTTTTTGTCAGAATAAAACATCTGTACTCCTCAGTTGTAATACAAAACAGTGAGGGAGTCCATGCACACACATAAAACTCCTTTAAAAGTTTCTAACCATTCTTTTTTTTTTTTGTCTTCCCCTGGCCAATGACCGTTTGAGACAGTTCGGAAGGAAATAGCCACTCAGCAAAAACAAGAACTATCTCAAAACCGGTACAAGATAATGAAATTCAACTAACTTGTAACAGGCTATGCTGCGTTTGCAAGCATGTGCTACTATACCCAGCTTTTCTTTTTCCTTTTCTTGGAGCCTTTTATTTTTCTGCGCTCTTTTCCTTCAATGTTTTGTCTATGTAGTGTATTTTCTCTCTCTCTTAGGGGGGTGTTTTTCCTCTAACTGAAGAGAGTTGTGATCAACGAATAGAAATATAACACTTAATCGTCCATGGATTCATCCTGAAAATCAATAGCCCATCCCTGCGAGACGAAAACTGTTTCTATTTGGGTTGTGAAAATGTTCGTCTTCATTAAATAAATGACTTTGCTCTTCTTAGGAAAAGAGCAAGAAGCTTCACCTTGATTTAACTTTCCTTCTCCTCCACAGCTCCCCGAAAACTGCGACATGGAGTCAGCCAAGAGCTGCAGAAAGTCTTAGGTTTATTATCAGCCATTTAGCCCTTCTATCAGTTACTGCTGAGCTCTATTTCCTCCTGTAAGAGTCATCAAATCTGATCAGATCTCGTACTCACTCGATTTGCTGTTTTCACCATGAAATACTGATGCGTCCAATTGGCTACAAGTTGAACTTGAAAAAGGTGGGCCAGTGTCAATGCTATTCTCCTCAGGAGCACACTGATGACTCTTTTCTATGTATTCCTAGCCCCAGAGTCACATTAGCACCTGCTATATATGGGAAGTAGTTTATGAATCTGAACTACTGACACTTTCCAGCAAGTAAAATCCACAGAAATTTACTTTTAGCAAAAAAATATTATGAGCACACAAGCATTCACAATACTTAGCATTGATACTAAGCTGGAAATGTAGTATAAAGAGTATAAAATCTGGAAAGCCTCTGCACATTCACATTAAGGACCACGTTCATTAATTTGCATCCAAATGATTTTCCATTGTCTTCTTAGTTTCTTAGAAAATCAAGCAGAGAAAACCTCAGGCATTGAGAAATCAATAATCATGAAATCAGTCATTCGTTGTACTTCTCACAAAGAGCGCCTGAAGTGAGAATCATTAAAGCTCATGTGACAATAGCAACATTAATGTCACTTGTTTGCCCAATCTTTGTTTTTGATGACACACGACATTGCAAATATATATTTCCTTTTATTACTTCAAAGATAATGTTAACGTGTGTGTAGGGAGCCGGACAGCTTTATTTATATATCTGTTCTCAATGCCTCGGATAGGACCACTGGTGTAGTGAACCATCATCCATTTATGTCATAGCATGAGGAGTCAGCCAGGCATGTGAGGAACTCCTGTAATTCCAGCACTCAAGGGACTGGAGTAGGAGGATACATGTGAGTGGGCTGCAAGCCTGGGCTGCGTCGTGCATTTCAAGCCAGCCTGAACATAGCACGACCCTGCCTTAAAAAACAGTGGTAATAAAAATAGAATAATGAGTAGCTCAAAGAATGCATGATCAAGTTGATGGTTAACTCCAATGTAACAAAAGCATTTAATGAAAATATACTTAATCCGCAATGGTAACACATCTACAATCTGAAAATCTCTGGAGTCTCTGGCAAGTAAATCACCAGTTCCTGGTCATTGTGATCAGTTTAATAAGACTTTGTGTCAAAATGAAAAGAAATAAGACGGACCAGGGCTGGTGGTATAGTACAGCGGATTTAGCGCTTGCTTAGAGAAAGCACGGGGGCCAGGGTTCGGTTCCTGGCCCCTCATGGCACCCCGTCCCTGCTCTAGAGGGCGCTGAGCTGGTGATTCTGGGCGTGGTGGTGTGCATCTGTAATCCCAGCCCTTGAGAGGTCCAAACAGGAGGATCACTATGACTCAGTAGTGAGACCCTAAAAAAAAAAAAAAGAGACGGAAATGGATATTAAAAAAAAGAAGGACCATCAATGTTGTTCCGTGCTATCAGAAATAAATACACACACACACGCACGCACACACACACACACACACACACACACATACACGTTGGTATTATTTGACATGAAATTTTACTTAAGCAAGAGGACAATAATAATTTAATTTTTTCTGTAGTATTGGGCATTGAAACTGAGATCTCTCTGCTACTGAGTTACATTTACCAACTTTTATGTTATTTTGTTTTGCTTGTTGTTTAGTTTGTCTTGATTAGCTTCAAAGTTGTGCTCTTCAGCCTCGGCCTCTGAGCAGCTATGGTTACAGGCTTGCAGCACGTCACCCAGCTAATAACTACTAACCATTTCTAGCTTTATTTCTTAAAACTCATCATTACTTGTATTGATTGATTTTAAAGAGTAACAGCAAAGGAATTTCAAAACAGAATTCAAAACAAAATTTCAAATCAAGAATAAACAATTAACAATGGTTGCTATATTATGTATTTTTATTGTCAAATCTGTTGCTCAGATTAACAGATATTGTTATGGAAGACTGGTCAAATAATTGAGCACTAGTGCTTGCTTTCAATAAAACATATATTTTTTTGTCTTTTTATTTTTCTGCTTAACTGAAAGAGAGTATAATAATAGAAAATATGTTAAAAGACATATTTACAAAAATAAGAGGAGAGATATTCAACTGGGTTTTTGTACTGCATTTGCTGTCTTTGATGTAGTTGCTCAGTTACAGGTATTAGCATGTAGAGTTAGCTAAAGTGATAATGTTAAACAACTGCTACTTTAAAAATTCTGATGGAAATGAGTAATGCATTCACCTTGGCCATCCTGGACACAGACTTGTATGATTTTCTTCCTTCTTTTTCTCCTATCTTTTCTCCTTTCCCTAACCTTCCTTGTTTATTCCTTCTATTCATTTCTCTCCATTTTACTGTATCTATTAGACCTTCAGATGTTATTTGTTCTTTCCAGTTCTTACACTAGGGAGACCATATGATATTTACAGATGTGGGACTGATTTATTTCACTTGTGAGTATCGCCTCTAGTTTCATCCACTTACCTATAAATGCCTCAAGTTTGTCTTTCTATGTAGTTGACTAAAACGCCACTATAATGACATGAATTTTAAAAATATGATATACAATCTGGTTTACATGTTTTAATTTTTGAAATTCTTGATTGTCTTTCAAAATAATTAGCAAACTTCTAAGAGTCCCACACAATATTTCAATATATAATGGTATGTGTTTTTGAAAATAACGTTTAAATCATGGGAATTTGAGTAAAGTTTATTCCCCTCCTCAATGTACCTGTTCTTCTTCTAATCACATTAGGATTTTTAGAGAAAAGAAGTAGCCCACCCTAAAGGAATCGAAATTCCCCTATCAGCAGACTCAGGACATTCAGGGGGCCTCTCACCCTCTTGGCTTCCTCACCTCCCTACTTCCTTGCAGACTTCGACCTCATCCACGTGGCTCTTCTTCATCACCCTCTCCAGGTAACTTCTGCGTCTCTGTGTGGGATCATCCTCTTTGAGTCTCGCTTTGTCTCCATTTTTCGCCTAGGATCTCTTGGTAAATCACCAGCATTTGGCTATGTATTGCTATTGCTATTGTTATTTAGAGCTTCCTGGAAAGTAGTTAAGTGATAAAACAATCAGTATATAGAGAGTATGATTTCAAGAAGATAGAGAACTGATACCTAAAAACTGGGCCTCTGCAGATTAGCACTATATAATAATTCACACACAGACTAGAATTACATAATCTATGCACTAGAATAGCACTATCTACTGTCATAAGGCATGAAAGGTCAGTTTGCTACTGACATTTACTTTTCTCATGGAGGCCAGATGTAGAAGAGAATTTCTACTCTCCACAGGAAGATGTTACAGAAACCTTTACCATGCAGAACCATGTGTCCCATGAAGGCAGTTGGTTTCCTGTACTTCCAGGGTGTCATAACAGTTTTGCTAACATGTGTGTTGGAAATATGTGTTGTAACCAGAAAATTCAGTGAATGATAACATTAGAAAAAAACATTACTGTATAAGAAACACTGGAATCAATCCCGCCCTCCATACTACAACTCACTTAGAACACATTCAAGTACTTCTCAAAGTTCCTTCCGTATATTTATTGCTGCTGCTTTTCTTGCAGCAATATCTTGAGTCTATTCAATATGCTTACCTTTCATAGCTATTTTGACAAGAGGAAGAGATCACATTACTAATGTGGATGAGGAAACTCCATGCCACATTATTTACATTAATTTTTAAATCAGTTTCCCTCCCTGTTTACCCCTCTTCCTCCATTTCTGACTCTCCTATCTCCATTGAATGTTTCCATGTTCCATTTTATCTATGCTTCATTATGTTTATTATTATTTATATTTTGCATTTCTCATATAGGAAAAAGGCACGAGATATTTTGCTTCTGTTTCTGATTTGCAGCCTTAACAGTGTACTCCTTCTATTTTTCTAGAAGAGAGAGTTTACCCTTCTTTATATCTGAGTAACACTCCACTCCATTGTGTACCTGTGCAACAGTAGTTATTTCTCACTTGTAAGAATGATAAGTTTCTAAACATTCTCCTTGCTCATCGAGGTCCTTTCCAGTTAGAGCAATTTCCTTTAGAATCTCTTATAGAAGAGATTTAGTGGTGAGGTAGTTTAACACCTTGATTTTAATTTTTTAGCAATATTTAGTTATCTTCATATTCCTATACTTGGTCATATCCATGAATGGAAGTGATCACTGCTTTGTTCTGGCGGGGAGCTTTAATGAGTGCAGAGTTGGAGCTTTCAGTATTTTTCCTTCAGTGTGTTGAAAGTTTAATTCCACTTTTCCCTGACCTATATGGCTTTTGCTGACAATGGGTTTACCAGAAGAAAAGGAAAACCTCAAAGATTTATTCCTTTTCTTCTGTTGACTAGAGAATTTTCTCTCTTTCACATATTAGATCTTGAGTTTTTTGAAGGATCTACAGGGTCTCACTATGCAGGTCAGACACATAGTGATACTCCAGTGCTGAGCTTCCCAAAGAGCTGGGATTACAGGGACACACCATCATGCCCAGTCTCAGTGGCCATCGCAGTGTGCCCAGGGGTGGGGCTGGCACAGCAGGCCTGGGGATCAAACCTGCGTCTTTGTCTGCCTAAGCAGACACTTTTAGCCCTGTGAGCTATTTGGCCGGTCCTTAGAGTTTGATTTTAATATGACTTCTGGTCAGTTTCCTAGAGTTAAATGAGACCTGTGATTAATGACCTTTTGTACTTGTAGATTTATATCTTTATCTACATTTAAGTTATTGTTATTATTATTTTTTGGAGGGAGACTGGGGATCGAACTTAAGGCCTAGTACTTGCTTGTTATTATTTCTTGAAAAAGTTTTATACCCCTCTGGCATTCTCAAGTCCTTCTTACATTACTGTAATTTGATTATTTGCTCCTTTATTATTGGGAATTTCCCGATTGCATTTATTTTAAAGTCCACTTCATTGTTTTAAGTTTTTCTCTTCTCATTATATATTTTCAAATAAATGTGCATAATGTTTATTTATTGTTTATTCCTTTGGCTTATCTTATTTTTAGTGATTTCTATTGTGCTTTTAATTTAGTTACACTTATTTTTTAATTGCTTCCACTTCTCCCTTAAGCTTCTCTGCTAAAGCACCAAAATTTTTTCTACTGCTTTCTTCTAGCCTATTGACTTTCCCCACAAAAACTCTTATGAGTTCTGCACTTGTAAATTCTGTCATACTGGGCTGGCAAGATGGTTCAGCGGTCTAGAGCACCTGCTGAAGAAAGCTAGGCAACCACAGGGACTAGATCATGGTTCGATCGCTTGCACCACATGCTGTGCCAGCCCCACCCCCAGGGCAGGCTGAGCCACCCATAGTATGTGTATAGTAATCAGTCATACTGATTACTTATTGGCCAGTTTCTGGCACCTTATTCTGCCCTCAGTTAAGGTCACACTATCTGGGAACCATGCCTTCTATGGCACTGCACATTCTCAGGCTGTACTTGGGCATATGCACACCATAGATGCCAATGGTGCAACCAAGCACCACCTGCACATCTCTCCCTGATGCCAAGACCACTCTAGAGTTTATCTGTGAGAAGTCTAGTCTGGCGATAACAATGTTTGGGTACAAGTGGTGGAAGGAGTTTCTCATATACAAAGCAACGTTTTGACTGAGTCTTACACCTGCCGGGACCTGCACGGTCTTGTTAATTGGTAGACATTCTTCTTCCTTACTACAAGGAGGGAAATTATGCAGATTGGAAGTCCTCTGTACTGCTGGGTCACAGCTCACTGTCTGATGCCAGGTCAGCAGTGAAGTTCACATCTGTGAGGTCGGCCATCCATGCACATGAGTTCTTCAGCTTCTACCAGCTCCTGGGTGGTCTCCAGGCAGCGCTCTGGTCTTGGCTCCATGGCCAACCCCGTGTTAACTTCGGTATTCTGCTCCCTAACACAGAGACTAGCTCTACACTCTGCTCCCAGCCGTAAAAGTAGCAGTAACGGAGGCAGTTAATCACTCGATCTACCTAGTTCTGTCAGTTTATCCAGTGGGCACTGGTTTCTTGGTAAGGGCCACTGACTGGACTGTGACCAGCACTGTGCTTCACAGTGTGAAGCCTCATATTTAGCTGCAAGGCCTACTAAGCGTTAAATTCTCTTTCCTTCCTAGAAACTTGAGTCATATCCCTCTGCACTGCCATGCACATTGGAACTTTGTGAGGGTTTCATGTAAGTTCCTTCATGCTTTCATTAACAAATCTTTTTTTTTATTTTTTTTCTTTTATCCTACACGAAAAGACAGTAATGCCTCATCCATCTTCCTTAGGTTCTGCGAACTGAAGATGGTGTTGGAACAGCTCCTCAGCTTAGTGTCCATGAGGTGCTGATCCCTGGAATGTCTCACTCAGGCGGTCTCTTATTCCATGCTTGATGTGCGAAATATTTTTCCTTTGACATACATACATTTCAACCTCATGGAATACGAATTTGTTCTAAAAACACACACAGGTAACTTCTATCATGTAAAAGTCACGACATTTGAAAAGAAGCTATCTTGTTTGCCAATTATGGTATATTTAGTAATAAATGAACTGTTTCTATGCACATTGTACAAATAATACAGGAAAAAATAAACAAGTTTTGGGCTGGAAAGAGGGCTGAGCAGTCTAAAGCACTTGCTTAGGCAAGCTTAAGCAACCAGAGGGACTGTGGTTCGATCCCTGGCATCACATGCTGCACCTGCCACACCCCAGGGTGAGCTGGACTTAATATGAAAGATAAACAAGTTTTATCATATACTATTATTCTAAGGCTAATTGTCAATTACTATTGTTATAAAAGCACCTAACAGATATTGAATACTATCTTTCTATTATATGATGAGTGATTTTTAAGGCATATAGAATTTGTTTTAACTTCTGAATTGGAAGGCACTTATATTGGAAGGCAAGGAAAAACTCCTGGCTGAATCAAAAATGTACTTCAAACAAGGATAGTTATCATTACAGTCAGGGGGACAGCTTTTATGTTAATGCTTCAATTTTTATCAAAATAGGCCCCTTTCTAAAAGGATTCCATTCAACTCACTATACTTATTAACATGAAATATATGAAGGACACATGTCTCTTAGGAAAACCACAAATACCTCTGTCCCTAGATAAAACTATCTCAATATGGAGATTTGATGAGCTAGATTGTCTAAGACATGGAGTGCTTTTGGAAGGTTTCATTTTAATTATTCAGAAATAACTCCATCTAAAAGTTTGAAGTGGAATTTTTACAACTTATTGAGGTCAACTTCATGTGTTACATATTAATTGAATTTTTTTCTCATCTGTCTTTAAGCATATAGAAAAAGAACATTCGGAAAGTCTTCTTAAGTACACTACAGTATTTAACCGCAAAATCATTGCATATACCTGAAATATGTGCTAGTGATATAATTCAGTTAATGAAAATGTTACATCATAGAAGTTATAAAGATTAATACCAACTGAACATCATTATATTCTGCTTAATACTTTCTTAATGGTAATAGATAATTGAGACCTATTCCTTCTAAAGTTAAAAATACCATTTCCTTAAGGAATAGATGTCTGGAATGAGTTCAGGAAAAAATTATATCAGTGATGTACTTTGTAGTTTGCCTCAAAAGAACAATTAGACCCTTAAAATTGACTGAGCTAAAATTTGCTGTCAAAATTAAGCTATCAGAGAGCATTTACTATACTAGCAATTGCCTACATTCTAATTTGATATATATATATATATATATATATATATATATATATATATATATTCTCACTTCTCTTTTTTTTACATTCCCTGTTTTCATTGGATTGATTTTTCTTAATATTTTACAAGAAGGACATAGCAGAAGCCAAATAGCTCAGAGGACTAAAGCACCTGAAAGCAGGCACAGGTGCCAAGGGTTCAATGCATAGTGAACCTGCCACCAGGGTGCACTGAGGTGGCAACTGAGACTGGGTGTGGTGCTGCATGCTTGTAATCCCAACTCTTTGGAGACTGTAGATAGGTTGATCACTGAAAGTCCAATCCAGTAGTGAGACCCTGAACACTCTGTAGAACCTTCCATATATATATATATATATATATATATATATATATATATATATGAAAAATATATCAGAACTCTTGATAGTGTACCAATACAAATAACAAAGTAATGGCAACAAACACGAAACATTTTCACTGGAATAATAAAATGGTCTCAAATGTTGATGTTGCTAATACACACACACAAAAATAATATTCAAAATGCTATACTGCAAAAATTTTATATTATGTAACTTGTAGTGGTCTTCCTTTTATTGTGAGTTTTAGTATATAATCATACAAACTTCCAAAGATGGCAAAGTAGCTCTAGCAGATTTCAAAGTGTCCAGTTAAAACTTTACACTATCACAGAGATTAATAACTTTGAAATATTTGAGGTAGGATATTATGATATTTACTTGTGCTAGTGCATATGGAATTTTATCCAAAGTTCAGCCTTTTAAATTTGCCAATATGTTGCTTACAAATACAATTTATTTTTAGGCAGCTTTTGATATAGGGTATGTGTATTTCAATATGGCATATGATTAAGTAATTTTTATGAAAATATTTAATAAATATTAAGTACATTATGGAATATATTTAATCTTTTAGAAAATATACATGTAAACACTTGCCTCATTATATATGACTTACAAAATTCTGAGAAAATACAAATATGTGTGTATAATTTATTATAGGTCATACTGTAATTGTCTAATTTAGCAACTTTGTATAGCAATTTGCATTTAATATTGTTCTACAAAGTGTTGTTTGGTACTTCCATATTTGTCATTAGAATATAGAGAGGAAAATAAGCTGACAGACAGTGTATTGCCATATATTTTGTTTATTTTTAATATATAATATATTACAACACTTGCTAGTATGTTGCAGCACAAACATTAGTAATATGAACTAAAAACCCTCCTAGTTAGTTACTGTCCTCATTGTCACTATCTGAAACTGAGAACTTCAAGGACACATGCACTTCAGCTCACAGTTGCAAAAGGTTTCGTACATGTTTAACAGCCTTAGAGACAGAAGATCCTTCAGTGCTGCGTGACCAGGCCGCGGAAAGCTGTTTACACTGTAGCAGTCAACAGCACAGACAAGAATCTGGGAGGAGATGGGGTCCCAGGTCACTCCCCTAGACACCCTTTCTGTTTAGTCAGAAGACTGGGACACACATACAACATGTAGAAGACTCACAGAATTCCTTTCCCATTCACTAACTTATTTTTGGCCTTAATGGTCCTTTATGGAAAAGCATAGGAAATCTCTATAAGACAGTACACTGTAGTTAGTAATTATGCAAATACCAATGAAGAAAAGCAGTTCAGTTACTAAAGATAACAGGATATTATGGTGGTTAGATTGGAGTGTCAAATTGTTTTGCTTAGGCATGCACACGAAGAATTGACAAAGCACATTTCTGAGTAAGGCTGAGTAGATCATGGAGGCTTTGCCACCGAGTCTTCTTGTTCCTTTCTCTGGCTCTTTGGCCCTTCTTACCAATAATGAGTCAAGAATCTTAAGACTCACTAAAGTGCGTGTTGTTGGAAGAGTAAAACCAATAAAGGGAGTATTAAATCAGTGTTCATATCATAAGGTTGAGCGGTATGACCTTGGAAAAATTGCTTGTATAATGTTATCTTTCTTGAATGAAGTTTAAAAAGTACTATTTGGAACCAGAGATACATCTCGGCAATATGCCACCTGCCTAGCAAATGCCAAGTCTGAGTAGGAGGGTTCACATGAGTGAGATATTATTTCTAAAATGCTTAACATTATATAAATATGTAATTTTTTTAGTAGTGACCTGACAAAATGACCATTTTGAAGTTAGAATGGAAGTTCAAACCTTCTACCTTTTTTGGAGACAGCGTTTGAAGATTTCCATTGTTTGTGATTTCTCAGGAAGAATTAGTAAAGTCATAAGAATTATAGCAATGATGGAAGGAGAGTCAGTCTGAAAACACAGATAATGTACTGTTAACTCCCTGTTGATCTAAAACTGTATGAGATGGCATGCCTTAGTGAACTGATTTTCAGCACAATCTAATTGTAAAGATAACCACCTTGAGATAGCAAATGAGATACTATGCCAAAACTACACTTAATATCAGATCTTTTGTGTTGAGGTAAAGGGAAAATTTACATCTGAATGAAGAGTTTAGTGGAATAACTTCCATGAATTTCTAGAAAATAAAAATTTTCTAAAATTTAGAAAAATATTTTGTAAACTTTTTATTCCAGAAAATTATAAATAAATTTTGTATTTTTTCTAGAATAAAATTTGTAGTTATTGTCTACACTGGACATGAGTAAATGGTATGAGTTTATTACTAATGATAAAAACAAAAGCTATATTCAAAAACTACGTAAAAATTCTCAACTCAAAGATGCTAAACAAATTAATTCAAGGCACTTCTGAATGATTTTGAGGTTTGCAAAAAAAAAATATTAAAAAAAAGTTTTGCAAGAAAATATATTCTAGAAAAAAGAAAATAAATTCTAATGTTGCTTATGTACTTTCTATTCCAAGGTTCCATGATTATCCTTAGTATAATATTTTTATAGTTAGTCACATAATACTAGGCTGTAATAATAAATTATTTTACAAATGATTAACAATACTCAAGGGCTGGCCAGATAGTTCAACGGACTAAATCATCTGCTTAGGCAGATGAGGGGCCAGGGTTCCATACATGGCCTATGGTGCTGGTCCTGTTCCTGGGCACACTGAGACTGGGATTAAGACTGGGCACGGTGGCGCACACCTATTATTCTACTGCTTCGGGGCCCAAGAGATGGTACAGCAGTCTAATACATCTGCCTAGGAAAGCTTAGGCAACCGCAGGGACTGCAGTTCAGTCCTGGGTACTACATGCTGCACCAACCCCACCCACAAGGTAGGCTGAGCCTATATATCCTACTGCTTGGAAGGCTGAAAAACGTGAGAATCACTATGAGTTCAATATGTGTAGCGACACCCTGTAGACCCTGTGCTAAATATATTTTCAAAATAAAATTAAATAAATTAGGCACTAAAGTTTATTTTGGAAATGTTCATGAGATAATCAAGTCTTGACTGGAAAAAAATGTTCATATCCCAGTGAACTTTATTTGAAGAATGAAATAAGAAATATGAATTTTACCACTTAAAATTTATGTGGCTATTTATGCCTTAGTTCATTAAGGCTTTGTTGTCTTTGTTCTCAAACAATTAAGTTTCTGAACAGAGCCTATCAGTAAAACTTTGCTTCTGTTCCTGAACTCTGCATTTGGTAATGAAAATGAATACAGTTGTTTTCCCAGAATAATGGAATCAACTAAACCTGTGAACCAAGGTACGACTGTAGACGTGTATACAGATGCTTTTAACATTTTCACAAGCATATTTATTTTACTACTAAGCAACATTATGACTTAGATCTCAATTCTTACTTAAATGAAATAATATTTTCTTTTATGTAGAATTCTTTAGACTCAGAAGGGCCAAAAAGAAAGATAATTTAGAAACAATGATGTTGTGGATCAACAGAACACATTATAACTGTATTTTTCTTAAGAAAGAAAAGAAGAAAGAAAGAAAGAAAGAAAGAAAGAAAGAAAGAAAGAAAGAGAGAAAGGCAAGCAATTTAGCCACTTTGGAAAAGCAATTTGGAAGTTCCTTAAAATGTTAAACAGAATTAACTCGAACAATTCTATCGCTACATGTACATGTCTGGGAATGTCAGGCTCGAAAAGTAATTCAAGCTCTTGTTCTCACCATGTGCTCACCACACTAGTCATTTCTGCAACCCAAAAAGGTATGAGAGCTTCAGCACGTAGAAAGTACGCATGCCCTGAAAACCATAAAATTGTATATTTTAAGTGGACTTCCTTATATAGTACATGAATTATATACCAATAATGCTGTTATCATGCAATCTTTTTTTTTTTTTTTTTTTTTTTTTTTTTTTTTTTTGTGGGACCAGGGTTCGAACTCACGACCTTGCACTTGCCCAGCAGGCACTTGTGCCTTGGAGCTATCTCCCCAGCCTCAATACATTCTTAAAAGCTTTAAAAATTACTGTAAAATGTTGATGTATTCAAAGAAGCTAAAGTGACACTGATTAAAAAGAAAAAAGAAAACTAATTTCATGGGCTTTAAAACTTTTTGATTTCAAATATTGTTTCTAGTAACATTGTTTTAAAGATTAGAAGTCATATAAAAGTTAATAAGTCTAAAGTCAACAATGAATCTGATTTAAATAGCAAATTTTACCAATAAAAATGTTTGAAATTCAGTATAATAATCATGCTGAAATTAACTTTTTTCTAGGTTTTTCGAGTGTAAGCCTGCTCAAAAAACTAAATTCAATTTTTTTTTTTAATTTTATTTATTTATTTCTTGTTTCAGAACCTTTGTTTATTCACTCATTTTTATGGCTGGCTCAGCCCACCCCGAGGGCAGGGCTGGCACAGCATGTGGTGCCGGGGATTGAACTGCGGTCCCTGAAGCTGCCCAAGCTTTCCTAAGCAGGCACTTTAGACCACTGAGCCATCCTGCCGGGCCCCACTAAATTCAATTTCTATACTTCCATTTTCTCATTTGGATGGGAGTGATAGATCTTCTAAAGTAGTATTTAACAGTAGCTGTCTTGAAATGCTGTAATACTAGTGGGTTGAAACCCTTTAGTAAGTGCCAATGAACTTATGTTCTAACCCCACACATTAAAATCCTTATGAGAATGGGGCAAAAGCCCTCCATAAACCCTTTAGTGTAAGAGATTATCAGAAAAGAAAATACAGTATTTAATGGATACACAAAACACTTCACAAAAAATTCCCCTTACATTCTGTACTATTATTTGACATATATTTTCAATGTACAATATCACTTTAAATAATATAAGAAAAAATAATATGAGAGGTATAGAAACCTAAAAACTAATATTTCTAATTCCAGATGTTATTCTTGTAATGATTATTATATTTTATTATAAAATTAAAATGCTAATGACATCTAATCCATTTTCAGTTAAGTATATAATAATCATCTTAATGACATTAATGTAGAAAAAACTTCAAACACATTATAAATCTCTAACCAGTATAGTTCAGAATTCACTCTTGCATTGTAAAATGAAAATAAAAGTCAATTAATTTTCTTTTATTTATTAATTGTTGGGGTTCTGCTTTGAAAAATACAAATTTTTTATCACATCACCTAATTGTATTATAAGCCCTTATCCATGAACAGGGCAGGGAATTATCACTCGTTAGACAAATAAAAGGGACAAAATGTAATAAAGTAAACAAAATTTTTTTTGTCTTTTACATATCCTTATTACCTAAAATCTTCTTAGTATAACAACTGTCTCTTGTGTATTCAATAAGTTGATATGCTGCCATCCTGTTCTAAATTTTTGGAAATCAATGCTAGAAATGAATCAAGCTTCAAGGGATTCATCTACTGAAATCTACCTACTTAATCCAGAGAAAATAAGAGGAAGCATGTTATATAGCACTGGAAAAGTGTCAGGTAGCATTGATTTACTATATTGGTGGCAGCACTGGTAAAACAAATCAAACTGCCCAAGAAATAGCACAAAGCGCATTCCACAGATGCTGTCACTGGATAACATCATTAGACCTGGGAAGTACCTGAAGCACAAAATTTCATTGAAGAGATCATAAACCTTATGCAATTTATTTTACTTTTTGCCTTTTAAAATAATTTTGAATGCTTATGTTGTGTTTGCTACTGTGGAATACAATTCTTGATATTATTATTTACTGAAAATGTTCAATAAATGAGCAACATAAACAATTAGAGCACTATTTTGAAACAATGAAATTAATATAGTATGAGCATATGGTTCTTAAGTAACGTTAGGAGAACTCAAAGGAAAATTCTATTCATTATCTGACCAGTAAATCAAATATCAAATAAGCATATGTAAGTAGAGAATATACAATGATTTTTATAGATTTAAATAATTAATGATTGCACAACAGTAATTTCTTTGTTTTTATCAATTAAAACAATGTTAGATTTTTCAATAAAGCCAATTTAGCAAACATAAATGGCATACATAAATTTCAAATTAATATTTGAAATTTAGCAAACATAAATGGCACACATAAATTTCAAATTAATATTTTATTTTGATTTGATATTTTCTCTAAAACAAAATAATTTTACTTTTGTTATGATATTTTCATCTCACAAAATTCATACAATAGTGGATCCTCAGTTATTTATATACATAGAAAAATACTATAATTAAAGTTTAATTAGAAAATAAATTAAGGAAAACAAAAAAGATATGTCTGATTTGAGCAATGCGATATTTTCTTTCAAAGTGAGCTAAATTCATGATGCAAATGCAGTTCCACAGGAGTTATTTGAGTTGTTTCAGATGAAAAGTTTATATAGTAGAAATATCTACTCTTAGCTTCAAAAATTCATGAGTAAATCTAAAAAAATTAAAAATATTTTATCATAAAATATTTTAAAATACAGTCACAGAAATACAACAAGGAGAACCACTGTCATCACTTCCACTCCATATAGTTCTAATTACCAGAGCAATTAGACAAGAGATATATAAAAGGAAAAGGGATTGGGAAGGAAGAAATGAAATTATCTTTATGTAGATGACCAGAACTATCCATTGAAGGCCCCCAAAACTCCACTGATTCTTAAAATTCATATCGAAATTCAATATCATAGCTGGATGCAAATCAACACTCAAAATTCAACAGAATTCCTAAACACAAACATTGAACTGCAAGGTAAATTAGGAAAACCATAGCCTTTAAAAAGCTTTCCCCCAAAATAAAATACATAGGAATTACTCTTACAAAGGAATTAAGAGTTATATACCGTGAAATTTACAGCATTCTGAAAAAAAGATTATGGAAGACAATTTCAGAAAATGGAAAGGTGTTCCTTGCTCAGGAGTAGGAGGAGTCAGCATTGTGACAATGCCCGCACTCCCAAAATTGGTAGAGAAATTCAGTGCAATTCCACTCACAATGCTATTAGCATACCTCACAGACTTAGAGAAAGTATGCCCAAAATTCATTAGGAACCAGAAGAAATCCAAAATAATGAACAATGCCTGGTAAGCACAGGGTTCTGAGTTCAATCCCTGGTACTGGAAAAAGAAAATAGTGAAAGCAACCCTGGGCAGCAAAGAAAAGGCAGAAGATATTACAATCCCTGACTTAAAATTATACTGCAAAGACACTGTAATAAAATCAGTATGATTCATACAAAAAAAAAAAGACCCAAGGATTATTGACAAAGATTAGAAGATACAGACACAACTACATACATACTAATGCACCTTATATTTGACAAAGAGACCAAACATGTTAACTGGAAGAAATGTAGCATTTCTAACAACTGAGGCTGGAGAAACTGTCTTTCCACATGCTAAAGGTTAAAATTGATCCCTATCTATCATCATGCACTAAAGTAAAAAATGAACAAAGATTTAAATATTAAAACAGAAACCTTAAATCTACTAAAGGATAAAGTAAGTAGAAATCATTAAGACAGAGGTGTGGGCAGAGAATTCATGAAAAAAAAAAAAGTGTTTGTATGTCAAAAGAAATCGCTGACAGAGTCAAAATCAAACCCACTATTTGGGAAAAAGAAATTTTAGCTGACTATCACAAAAATGTCTTCTACCTAGAACATATAAACAAGTAAGAACAAACAAACAAAGACACAAACAAGCAAACAAACAAACAAACAAAAAAACCTCAGGCCCCAAAATTCAAAGACACAATCAAAAAAAAAAAGAACATCTGACAGGAACTTTCATTTCTGAGATGAAACAAAAATTGCAAAAACAAATTTATAGCAAAATCTTCAACATCATCAGGCATTTAAAAAATGCAATTTAAAATAACTGTGAGAAGCTGGGCATGGTGGCGCACGCCGGTAATGCCAGCACTCGGGAGGCTGAGGTTGGAGGATCAGTGTGAGTTCGAGAGCAGCCTGTACTACAAAACTGAGCTGAAGGCCAGCCTGAACTGTACAGTGAGACCCTATCTCAAAAAGACAAAAAATAAAATAATAAAAAATAAAATAAAATAACCGTGAGATATCATCTCACCCCAGAAAGAAAGGCTATCATCAAGAAGTCAACCAATAAGAAATGCTGAAGTGTATGTGGTGTAGAAGGAACCCTTCCCTGCTACTGGTAGGAGTCTACACTGTTACACACAGTATGGAAATAAGTGTGAAGACTCCTCAAGAAATCAGGATTAGAGGTCCCATTCAACTTAGCTATTACCTTCCTGTTTATTTTTCCAGAAGAGCTGAAAACATCAAACTATAGAGGTATATGTGCAACCGCATCCTCATAACGGTGCAATGTATCATAGCCACATCTTTAAAACAACATAAATGCTCATCAACTGAAGAATGGATATATAAAAACAGAACTGATATGAAAGATATGATACTTTTATACAGTGAAAGTATTACTCAGCTATAAAGAAAGATAAACTAAGACTGTGCTCAGTAAATGGATACCACTATAGACCATACCGATAAGTCAAACAAATTAGACCTGCACATATAAACATCATATCATCTCCCCAGTAAATAAAATTTGAATGGTATACTAGATTTCATAAAAGGAAAAGAAACTGTTCAAAGAGTAATTACAAAGGATAGGAGAGAAAAAAGAAAAGAAGATGGACTATTGAAAGGAACATTTAAGGCTTAACCTTTTATCTCTCCATTTTAATTTATTTTTTAAATTTTTTTTCCTCCAATCGTGCATGCTTATCTCTGGTAATCTTAAATAATTTAGACATCAATGTGCAGTATGTTAAATTCTTATCATTTTTTAAAGAATGTATTAAGTACAGAATGTTTTTTTTTTTTTTTTTTTTTTTTTTGTCTTTTTGAGACAGGGTCTCGCTATGCAGTTGAGGCTGGTCCTGCACTCACTTCTGTAGCCCAGGCTGGTCTCCAACTCGCACCAATCCTCCTGCCTCAGCCTCCCAAGTGCTGGGATTACAGGCGTGAGCCACCACGCCCGGCTAAGTACAGAATCTACAGAATCTTACTATACACATGAGACTGATGTTGATCTTCCTGTTTTCAGTCTCCCAAGTGCTGGGATTACAGACGTGTGCCGCTATGCCCTTTCCCAATGGACACCTTAGCACACCCCTGGTGCAGGGCCACCGCCACACACTGGGGGCTGAACCCCGGTCCCCGTGTCTGCTTAACAAGGTGATTTAGTCTGCTGAGCTATCTGCCTAGCCCTGTATTTTTTTCATCCTATGTATGTTTTCTTCCATGCATAAAATATTTATAACTATTTGAATCTCATGAAAAGATAGTAGAATACTACTGTAGATTCAAGCTTGTTGCCATTTTTAGGGAGCATACTGCAATCCCAGAGTTACTGCCTGGCTTAAGAACAGTTTGTTTCATGGAACATCAATTTTCAGGCTTTTGAAAGAGCAGTTTAATAATCCTGCATGAGCAGGCATGAATATTGGCCCACTCACAGGGCTGAGGAACATGTGAGCAGGTATAATGCCCAGTGGAAACCATGATTTATCACGCTGCTGTCAATACACCACAGAACGGTTTGGGCCAAATAAATTGGAAGCCATGGTGGTGGACCACAGTGAGAGGGAGCCAAACAACAGGGAACCAAATGTGTCCAGGGCTAATTTAATGTTTTAAAGCCGTAACTCAACCCATGCCTTAGGGACACAGTTTCTATCTGGCAACACTTTCTATGCAGCTAGAACAGCTGCTTTACCCATCGCAAATCACATAGTGTGCTGTGTGAAGCAAATGTTTACCAAAAGTAACGTATTAGGTATGCTTTTCCAGAAAATTCAGTTCCCAAAAAACAGATGATCATGCCTTTAAAGTGAGGTTGATAGGTTTCCTAATAAAATTTTGTTATATTTCCTAATAAAATTTTAATTTTGCTGTGTCTAGCAATGTGGGAAAACTAAAACAGTATGCACATATACTATAAAATAGTATAAAATTACAATCATAGCATAAAATAATAAAATTATGTTTCAAAAAAAAGTTTTAGAGAAGTTAAACCATGAAGCATAAAAAGTAAAGCCTGGTAAGTATGCTGAGCTGTAAAAGATCAACAGTGTCGGACAACACCAGTTCTGCTGATAACCCACTATTAATATGGAATATTGGACTATGCATACAACCACTTTCTTAGCTTAGTGAGAAGAAATATTTGTACCAATAGTGTTTAGAACAGTTATCATGTCTATATCTTGTACCCTGAACAACTAATATCAAGGCAACAATAGGCATTATATTCATTATTGTGGCTGTCCTATTACTGTGTTTTGAAACCATTGTATTGTTATTTCCTATTAAAAGTTATAAAATTATAAAAAATATAAAAGGTGTGAAATATAAAAAGTGTGAAAATGAGGTTTTAACCCAGCTCACAGCAATTTAAACTAAGCATAGAAATTTTATCTGTTATTTAAAACAGTGATTTATTCTTTATATCAAATTACAAGCATATTTTGTTTGATTTTTCACTCTGAAACAGGTGACTTTAATGGAATTCTAGAAATAACAGGTTATTTTTTTATTTTCTTCCTACCTTTGAAGCACATTGATGTAAAAACAAGAAATAACCAGCAGAGTAGCAGTATTTGAAAGGAAGCTTTCCTCATAAATTAATGAAAACATTGTTATCCATTTGCTGAAAGCTTTGTAACTGACTGTCATTCAATACAGTACCTGAAATAAAAAGTATGTTTTCCCCAGATTTAAATACAATTTCTTTCTAAATAGATGAAGGTTATCAATAATTTTGATCTCGCAAGTAGAAAATGAACATACTACACTTGATAAAACACTATGACCAACCAGTTTTCTCTGTGTCACTTCAAACGAAAGTACTCAACACAGCACTTTTAACAATACCATATTGTATGACTTGTAATTGTCTGAGGAATAGAAATTCTTCAAGACCTCTGAAGAATCTCAAAGTCTGAATGTAAAACAAGTAAACAAAAACCTCCAAACATACCTACATTCAGGGTTTGGAAGGATATAAAAATGCTAGAAGACAAATTTTCTGGCTTCTGGCTAAATTCAGTGAGATGTCACAGTCCAGATGAATAAAATTTCTGAATGTAGGATGGATGTCAAATAGTTTATGCCAAAAAGCAGCTTGTTCTTGGAGCATGCTTAAGGCCATTCTGTTCAGAGATTTGGTAGAGGAAACAACCTGCGACTGTAAATCTGAAAAGCCCATTAAAAAAAAATCTTTCAAACATATTGCATTATATGAAATGATTGACTAGGCCTACAGCCTGTAATAAAAAATTTTGTTAGTAGAAAATAGTTGTAAGAGTAAGTAACTGAGAATAAGTATATGGAGCACTTTCAAGCAGTTATAAGATATAATCCCATAAATGTTACTTCACTAAGCAAGCAAACAGAAAAAAGCATATTGGCTTGACAAAACTCCGATGTTAGATTAAATAAACATAGCTCGCATATAGTTCATTTATCTTCCAAATAATGATAAGATCAGTAGCCATTTGAATACTTAAATGTTTTATGTTTATCAACATTAGAGAAAATTATTAGATTCATTGTGTTCATAAATGAATTATCACAAATTCAACTAGTAAAAGTATATTTTTCAGTTCACTGCTTTGTTTTATTTAAATTTTATTAATTTTAATGAGAAAGAAATAATCAATGAGACAGGTTTGAAATAGGTTAATAGAATAAGTACAATAATTAGTACACTGCATATTGTCTTCATAGTAGATGTTCAGAGAACAAGATGCAGACATACTATCTTTGCTAAGCACCATTAAGTCAAATCTTTCCTCTCCTTAAGCTATGAGAAGTAGCTGTATTTGAGACTAGACAGACATGCACGGTTGTCCTGGCTTCGGTTTATCTATGATGACTTCCACAGTTCATGCACCAGTCTTGCAGCTACACTGTGAGTATTGTGGTTACAGCATTACATTGTCTGACATTTGTCATACTGGTGTGCATTGTGTTATAGGTCTACCTGACACTAGAAGAGTGAGTGATGAGGTATTAGAATCACTTAAGAGAAACATAGTCCATTGTCCCATCAGTGTATTGATGACAGAAAAGTTTCTTCAAAGCACGACAAATTTTTGTTTGCAAATAAGTATTTTCAGTCTGTGAACTCTATACAAATGTTATTTTGTGTTCCACCCAATGTCTTTTAAAGAGTGTATATAGATTACATATAAACACATAACAGAAACACTAATATGGACATATATACACAATTAACCTATGTAATATGATCTACAATATGTTCTACAAATATCTAAATGAACTTTAGTTTTATTTATGGAGAATTATAAATGCATGTTCATGAAAGCAGAAGAAAATTTGTAAATTAAAATATTTACACTGTGCCAGCAAGATAGCCTGCCCCTTTCTAGTTTGAGAATTCTAATTATATGATTTTGGCACAGTATGAACTATTATAAATTATTTTCTTATTTTTATTTTATTTTATTATTTTTAAAGAACTTTTTATTTTTATTTTATCTTTTTCCTTGTTTCAGAAATTTTGTTTGTTTATTTATTTTCATGGCTGGCTCAGCCTGCCCTAAGGGCAGGGCTGGAGTAGCATGTGGTGCTGGGGATCGAACCGCGGTCCCTGCAGCCGCCCAAGCTTTCCTAAGCATGCACTTTAGACCACTGAGCCATCCTGCCATGCTCCTCTTTTTTTATTTTTAGAAAATTTTTATTGTTATATTCTTTTAAATTTGTAAATAACTTACACTGTGCAATCTGTTATTAATCTCATATTATGTATTCATTTCAGAAATATTTCTCTAAAATTCACTTTGTCAACATCCTATACTTTTCATATTTCAGTAGTTGTCTAATTTTCAATACTCTATATGATTATTGATTTTAAAATAAAATTAAGAAAATAGATAACTCAATGGGATAATTACCTGCTTAGGCAAATGCAGGGGCTGGGATTTGATCCCTGGCATCACATTCCTTGCTGGCCCCATAGAGCAAGTTCATGGTGATTCTTCTGTTGTTTGCTTTCCAAGTGCTGGAATCACAGGCATGTGCCACCATGCCCAGTCTCTATCGCCTTCTCAGGGAACCCTGCGGGTCAGGGCTTGCACACCCACTGGAGAAGGAGCTCCAGCTGCTGCAGCCTGCCTAACCACTCACTTTAGCCCACTGAGCTATCAGGCTGGCCCTTGGGACACATTTCTTACAATATTGTTTTTCCCTTAACATGGTTTAGTTAAATTTGATCACTAATGTTGTAACTTGGGCATTATTTTAACTTGCCATTGGCTATTCATAACAAAAGAATTGGAATTATAATTTTAAGAAATCCTCTATAATAACAGGCTACTTGTCCATAAAGTAAACAAATATAATTTTTTCTCAGTTATTACTTTTTCTTTTTTCATTGTTTAAGTATAGTTGGTACATGGTGTCATTATGCAGCTCGGACTCATAGTCATCCTCCTGTTTCAGAGTCCCAAGGGCTGAGATTATACGTATGTAAAACTGTTCCCAATTTTGGTGGCCAGCTCAGTGTGCCTGAGGACTAAACCTGGGACTTTACACTTGCCTAGACAGGCTCTTATACAGCTGAGCTGTTTCCACAGCTCCTTCTTAGTATCTTAAGTGTTTTAAATGCAATAGTATGACCCAGTATCATAAATGCAAGATGTAATAAACTTAAACTGCTTTTTGTCTTCAGGTTTTTAAATTTATCAAAATTAGATGAAATAATTAGATTCAATGACTGTGTTCATAAACGAATTACTACAAATTCACCTCAAAAAATGTATATTTTGGTTCACTGATTTATTGTTTTTAATTATATTAATTTTAATAAGAAAGAAATAAAAATGACACAGCTTCAGAATAGGTGATCAGGATGGCTACAATAATTAATACAAAGCATATTATTGTGTTGAGCATAGTTGTTCAGAGTACAGGATGCAGACATGATATCTTTTCTAAACACTATTAGTGCAAAACTTTCTTCTCATTTAACTAAAAGAAAGTAGCTGAATATATAGTCCACCAGTCCATAATAGTAGTAGCTTATCAACAAAACTGACAAAAGTTATAGAAAAATGCTGTACATGTTTTCAGGATAAAACCTGAGGGGATTTTACTGACCTTGTCAGTTACAAAGTTACATTTTTTGTTATATAGGTCGTGTTTTAACTTTTCTTAACCACCCAGCAGAAAAGTATAAACAGTAGGTATAAAAAGTAAAGCCATATTAATATGCTGACTGTAAAAGGCTCAAGTCAACAGCTTCCATCTTACAAAAATATTTTTAAAATCCTCAATTATGTAACCTAATAAACAAACTCATGAAATAATAGTAATCAGACATCATGTGTTTAAAAAATTGTGTTCATTCTGCTCAACATTTAGTTATCATTTTTCCCCAAAATGCCTATTTCTGATGCTAAATTTTTAGAATTTATTTAGTAGTTAACACTAAATAATAAAAATTTGCAAGGAAGCATTCAACAGAATTGCTCTCAATTGAAGTTGTTTTATGTATTTTGGGGGTTTGGTGTCAGGAACTGAACTCGGGTCTTTGCACTTGTCAGGCACATGCTGTGGAAGGAACTTTTTTTTTTTTTTTTTTGTCTGTATTAGGACAGGATCTACATGGTGTACAGGGTCTCGCTGCATGGATCAGACTCATAGTGATTCTGGTTGTAGCCTCCTTAAATGCTGCGATAATCGCCATGCATTGCCCCAGCCAATCTCAATTGACATCTCAGCACACCCTTCAGGCAGGGCCCACACAGCATGCCAAAGGTCGAACCAAGAAAGAAGTTATAAAGGAAAAAAGAAGCGCAGGAAAAGGAATAATTAATGTCCTAAGAAGTCCGATATTAAATTTTTCCAAAAATAGGGAAAATAATCTTAAAGGAAGATGAATTTAGCATGCAGTGGAAAAAGAGCTTTCCTTGATAAAAAAAGGGGAAGTCTTGTTAGACCATAAAGAAAAATAATGCGACAATCACAAACCATAATTGCAGAGAAGTGCATTTTTTTCTGTAAAAATACACAAAAATATCTTCATTTCAAATAGATCTTCTTTTTTCCATAGAATTTCTCAAATATTTCATTGAGGAATTTATATTCATTCACAAAGAATGAAAATCAAATTTACTGAGAGAATAAGAAGAAAAAGGAATACACATGGGAGAAAAAGGCAAAATTAGAAATAGACAAATATTTGTAAAAAATTGGGATCTTAATAAGGAAAAGTGAGCCTCACATAAAATTACCGACATTTTTTTTTATTTCTTTAGAATAACAACAAAGATTTAAACTAGAAAAGTATACAAAGAAGAAGGAAAAGGAAATACAAAGTATCTGGAATATTCAGGAGAGTGGTAGGTGAAAAATCATGAAGAATAATACAAAATTGGAAAGCCAATGGAAGTTCCACAATATAAAAAATAATGTAAATTGGAGCAAACAAAACCAAACCAAATGAAAACAATAACAAAGAACCCCACCAAAATGAAAGGGTAACAAAATTAATTTTGAAAACAAAATGAAAGAAATATTTAAAAATATCTTTGGGGCCAGGGAAATAGCTCAATGGCACAAGTGCCTGCTTGGCAAGTTGAAGGTCCTGAGTTTGATCCCTGGTTCGTCAGAAAGAAAGAAAGAAAGAAAGAAAGAAAGAAAGAAAGAAAGAAAGAAAGAAAGAAAGACAGAAAGAAAGAAAGAAAGAAAGAAAGAAAGGAAATCATTAAAGGAAACTTTTTAGCACAAAAAAGCCCAGAATGCTGATATTCAAAACCATTTTTTACAGAACTAATGGAATAAACGAAAGGACAAAGGAAATAAATAAAAAGTATTGATAACAAAAGACTAAAGCACATACTGCACTTTAAAACACTAATAACACTTTTATCAAATTCCCAAGAGATAATATTTAACAAAGAATATTAAACATAGTCACAGTAAACACATATTATGTAACTTGTAGAACTATGTTTTTGTTATAGCTAAATCTCGGACCAACACAAATGACCATCAACTGAGGAACGGATATAAAATATATGGCATACTCATACAAAGGAATATTATTTAGCTACAAAGAAAGATAAGTTTTGGATTTTGTAGGTAAATAAATACAAGTAGAAACCATGTCTGTAAGTGAAATAAATCACACCCCATGTGCAAACATCTTATTGGCTTTCCTTGAAAGAGAAAAACAGGATTTCAGTGGGTATGATGAAAGAGAAACTGTTCAAAGGCAAGGTGCAACTAGGATGAGGGAAAAGATAAAAGAAAGAAGGAAGGGAAAAATGTGTAGATATATATATCTACGAAAATATATACATATATATATGTATATGTATGTGTATGTGTATGTGTATATGTATATGTATATGTATAAGTATATGTATATGTATATGTATATCTATATCTATATCTATATACACACACACAGGCTAGTTGGGACAATTGTACTGCTGATTTCTTCTGGTCTATTGAAAGGTGCAGCCAGTACTTACAATCTTTCCTTTCCCTTTTACATAGCTTTTAATCAATCTTTGACACATTTTACACACTTATGACCTAGTAATTTGAATAACTAATTGCAAGAGAACCTGATGGAGTACAACAACTTTTGTCGATTTCCTGTCATTTTGTTTAGTGAAATTCTGTTTTGTTTCTAACATTTTAAAACTATATTTTTTGTTCTCTTTAAAAATAAAGAAATATTTTAAAAATTTTAAAACTATAGCTCTGAAAATAATATTCTAGGAGATATTTTGTGGAATCTACTCCAGAGGAAATCTGAAGAAATTCAGATCTGAGGGGTGGGGAGATAGCTCCATGGCATAAGTGCCTGCCTGGCAAGTGCAAGGTCATGACTTTGAAACCTGACCCCCCCTCCAAAAAAAAAAAAAAAGTACCTTTAGGGGCTGGGAGATAGCTCAGTAGAATAAGTGCTTTCCTAGCAAGCGTAAGGTTCTGAGTTCAATCAGGTACTGCCAAAAAAAAGAAAAAAATATTCAGATCTGAATCCCTCTCTCATCTCCTTTTCCACTACTGTATTGATAATCAAATCTTTCTGACAAACCAAGGTTCAGACAATGACAGGTAAATATAATAAAAATGACAACGCATTTGATGAAATTGGTGTTTATTTGAGCTCTAGGGTCAGCCAATCCTCCATTCTATGGAGTAGATCATGTGCTGACTGAGCAAGGTAGAAGAGTTCCTTGGCTGTACACTGCGGCAACCAGCAATAAAACAGAAAAATGAGTCAGGTGGTTAAGGTCAGAATCACTTCGCCTAAGGCCAGAACTTTATGGACTTCATTATATGAACACAGCTGAATTAGCTCCTTTCTGATTGGATGGGTTTCTTATAATTTGTTGTTCTCAGTTTTAATCTTCTTCTTAAATATTCATTTTGATTATGTGACACTTCACACGAGGGAGTACTTTTTGATCTATTGGTCTTGAAATGGAAGATTAGACAGAAAAAATTGGATTTGTACATTTAACAAGGGTACAGATGGTGGTTCACTAATGGTTCTGCACACATGGTGCGATCACTTGAGGCAGACAGAAGTGGAGTGGGGTCATAAACGTGAATAAAGCGAAATGTCTTCATATACTTTTAGGGTTTTTTACATCCTATTTTCTTCTCTTTTGCTGTTGATTCCTTTTACATTACCTTTCTTCTCTTTTTCCAGTCCTATGATCGTAAAAATAAACCAAATAAATAAAAATAATAAAGACAGGATAAATTCCCACATAAAGTTCTAACAATCTTGCATCGAATACAATTGTTTATTTTTACTATCTTAAGCAAAGCACGCTGGCCTCCTTTTACCTTCAATATTCAGATGCTCACAATGCCTCTCCTTCAATAAACAAAGAGAGATTAATTATTATCTTAAACATCAGCCTTTTGTCTCAACTTTGAGAAATGTGAGACACCAGTGGAGGCTTGGAGATAATACCCTTTATGTAATTTTTTCCAACACCATCTCTTAAACAGTGGATTCAGTTAAATGCCTTATCAATTTAATTTTAATAATCCCCTACCTATCTCTTATGCCTTTAAGCATATTTTAAAGTAAATTGTTGCCACATAAATATACTTCCTTCTATGCTTATACTGAAAATCCTTTGGTGTCAGCAGAATTAGCAGTATTTCTTTAATTTTGTAATTAAAGACATTCAGATATTTTTTCTGCTATTTTATTGTTAATGTACATTCTGCATGTCTATAACAATGACATGACCATGAAGAAGACATGTAATCTTTCAGTTTCTTACTTTCGTCTCCAAAACTGAAGAGAATAACTCAAAATTTCTTATGGCAATTAAATGGTATCTCAGGGCTATGCAGACCTTTGCCAAGATGTATCATGTTTAACACTCTTCTTAACCTTCTGGTATTTAGGAACCATTGTAATCCTAATCACACGCAGTGTCCTATGAAGTTTCCAGGAAACCGTTTTTATATGCAGGCTTCAGCACGACCCGGCTGCCACAGCTGTGCCTGTGATCTATGGTGGATTCCTGCCTTGTGTCACAGCAACTAAGATCTTGACGTTGATTGGCTAAAGAAGAGTGGAGAAGACGAATGTGGGTTTCACAGAATTTGATACATTGTGTTTTAACCAGTATTTGATACATGGTGTATATTTTCTATTTTTATTTGCAATATTTTTGAATTGTAACTTGGAAATATTTAACTTTCAAATACGCAAGGATAATCCATATAACTTGCTTGTACGGTATTTTACTTAACTCTATGTTGGTGGAGATTATTTTCTGTAAGAGTTCAATCCTTTTAATTTATTGGAATTTTCTATGAGAAATTACAATATGCCAATTAATGAATTTTCCATGTCCTTCTTCTAAAAAGTTATTAGGCAGTTGATTAGTATAATGTTGCAGAAATGCATTTCTGCTAATTTTGTAGGTAAGATATTGCCATTTTCCTTGACACTTGAAGAAAAAGAACTTCATTATATAAATTTCATATAAGACACTATAATATAACCAATTTGAATATGTATTTTTCTGCAGTTAGCCTCCCTTATATTTTAAGCAAAATTTATTTTTTTGCATTGAATGTAAAATATAAAACAGTTTAATTAATTATCGACTCAAGCAAAATTTATTAGAAATTATTTATTTTATATAAACTGAATCACTGAACATTTCAAAATATCTGCTTTTATTACTTGCAAATATCTTTGTATCTGTCTTCTCAAATACTAATAAACTATTCTAGCTTTGTTGTAGCTTTGTTATACTTAATATTTCAGTTTATCTCTTCTGTCCTTTCATTTTTGTCCTCACCATAACTTTTATTTTTTAAATATAGCAAAAATATAAACACGTGTGACTTACTGTGGTGTGCAATATGTACCTATATATACACATATATAAATGTACATAAACATATCGCTAACATGTTTCTAACATTTTACTTACTACATCTAGTGCTGTCTTTCATCATGTTTTCTTTTACTGAACTTTAATTTCTGATTACCTGTCATATTTTAGTGGTTCTTTCCATGTCTAAATTTTAAATGCTGTATTGTTTCTTTTATATGAGAGATTTAAAATATAAAGAAGTTAATCAGCAAGACAAAGAAAACATTACAGAAAACAAGAGGTGCATATTGTGGAAATGGGGAAGATATTCTGGGAAAGAGGGGGGAGGGGAAAGGATGAGAATAGAGTGAAGGAGACAAAAATGATGGTGTGCATTTATATATTAAAATAACCTTAAATATAATTATTATGTATCATGAAAGTATAGTGATAAAAGACTAAAGATAGCCAGAGAGTTGAAAGGATCTATTGAGACTTTTAAGGCTCCTCTTCTTCATAGCTTTCTTATCTCTGCTATGGTATCATGTCCTGCAGATCAACTATTACGGTATCAGCTCAGAATGCAATTCTGTCTGTCTCTCACTTGTCTATTTTGGAGTTCCTTCTCTGCACTGTAGCTTGGGAAATGACTACAGCTTAAATGCGGGACATTTGTGGAGCTCACCAAGTATCTTCTCGTTCTTTAAAGGAGAGTGGATCTCCAATTTCTGGTATCCAGCATATGAAAAATAGTTTAAGACGATGCACTAAATTTTGTAGTTCTATTGATGAATTGATGACTGAGAGCCTTTGCTCCGTACTTGCTATGCTCTTAGCGCCATGCTGCTTTTAACTGGTAGTCTCCTTCTAGTTATGTTTCTGCTCATTCTGTCTTTTATTCCTCAGCGGTTATATCATTCCATCACTAAATGGCAAACGCTTTATAAACCTGATTCCAGGATTTATAACACTGTATATACTAAACTGTAGATGTACGCTTTGATGAAATTTTACATCTTAATGCTTTACCAGAAAATTAAATGCAATTCAGTGATTCCAAAATCATTGCTTCCCCCTAATTTCGTGGCTTTATGTTAGTTCATTTGATTGCCTTCTGATTGAAATTGTAGAGAAGGAAATAGCTCTCGGCCATCACTGTGACCAACAACATTTTTTTTAAATTTTCGTTAGCATTATGTTTGCATCATATGTCACATCTGGAAAAAAAAATATATATATATATATATATATTTTTGTGTGTGTGTGTGTGTGTGTGTGTATGTGTGTGGGACCGGGGTTTGAGCTCATGAGTTTGCACTTGCCAGGCAGGCACTAGTGCCATGGAGCTATCTCCCTGGCCCCTGGAATTATAATTTTAGATAACTTGTTTCTCCCTTTAAAGTTTATTTTCCTAGTATAAGTTTCCAGTCTGTGCATTTCACAGTCATGTCGAGGAGCTGGATCATTGTTTAACGCATTCACGCCACCAACCGCCCTCCTCTGCTAATGTCCCTTTCCCCTTTTCATTCTTGTTTATATCCTTCATCGCAGTTCATCTTTCTGGCAACTTTAATGATACTTGGAAATCACAGTAGCATTATTGTGGCAGAAAATAGGGATTTTTCAAAATTATGTTTTTTCATGTAATCAAATGAAACAATTAAAGCATGGCAAATACATGTAGTCAATCGTGTCTATAGAAAACATTTATCTTTTCTAGATATCAACTTCATTTTGTTCACATGAGAACACATAAAGTTGCTTTATTGAGCAAATATATGTTGAAATTGTTATCCATGGCACCAAAATTTATATAGTTATTACATAAGAGAATTGTAAGTTACTTATGCCAACTCTAAATTCATCAAAAGATGACTAGGACATTCCTTTAGAATATATGTACAGATTAACCTACAAAAGAAAACCTGATAACATGCAGATAACCCACCCAAGTTATTAGGGCTGCACATGTAGTTGTGTTGTGTAGAATTTTGTGTTATACTCTGCAGGAAATGAGCAGATGTTTTGAACATTTATTTTATTATAAGAAAAGAATATTCTCATTCTCTTTTATACAGACATAGACATACTATTAGACCAGTCGTGTCATATAGACCAAGTTTCCATTATAACACTTATTATAATCTGTCACAGGTTATTAAGGAAGATGAAGAGAACAAAGATGAAGTCATATAAATTTTCAAATTGAATCTTTATAACTCATTATATCTATGGCTTTAGGGGATCTATTTAATATTGCTGAGGTTCGTGCTTCTGATCAATATGAATAGCACAATATTTACTTCTAATGTTTTATTACATGAACAAACTATACAGGAAATAGTACATTAATCACTACATGATATCATTCCAATCTTATCACTGTCGCACTATTTTTCACTATAGAATGTGAATGTTTAGAAATTTGGGTCAGAATTATAAGTCATTAATGTGTATGAGTTTTTACACACTGACCAATTAATATTTGTTTTAAATATTTTAAATTTCAGGTAAATTACTGTATTTCAAAAAGAACTTTCTAGCAAAAATGTTGTTTATTTTACTTTCTTCAATCAAAAATGATTTTTTTTTTTTTTTTTTTTTGTGGTACCAGGTTCAAATTCACAACCTTGCACTTGCCAGCAGGCACTTGTGCCATGGAGCTATTTCCCCATCCCAAAAGCGATTTTTTTCAGTTTCTAATATCCTGATGTTTCTTGAATATTTACGGTGAAAAATTACCAAAATTAAAAAAAACTGCTTCCTTTTTTTATTTCTCGTTAGCTTTCCAATTTCATGACCTCTTCTCTGCCTCTGTTTCTGGTACTCATTTTCCGAAATCCTTAAATATGAAAATGGGGGTAGGGAACACTGAAGATGATAATTCACAGTCCTCAATTCCCATCTTAACTACATCATCAAAATCTCGAGTTTATATATTAACTTTATTCAAATTAATTTTATATCTTCAACTGTGGATTCTCCCCTAAGCTCCAGGCTTTCAAATTCTATTACCTGCCAGGAACTGCTTTCCAAATACTTGGCTGGTTTCACTAGCTCAGCATTATGGGACAATTTTAGACTTCTCTAACACTGTGATTCAATGCTTATTTCCTTCATCATTTACATATATATAATATATACAATAACATATATATATAATATATAATATATTATATATGTTATATATATATATATATATATATATATATATATATATATATATATATATATCACCACAATTCTATGAGCCAAATAGGAGTAAATTCCAATGATAATGTAAACTTGGAGACAAAACTGTATGTGTGTATAATAAAATAAGATAAGCTAAGTATACAAGCTAAAGGAAAATGCACCAAATATACCCAGATAGAAAAAAATATTTTAGGTTTGAGAAAAAGAGTTCACTTTTAAATTTTTATTGAACACATTTTCATTGCAGTTATGCTATATGTCAAGACTAAAGATGTAAGTCAAATATTATCCTTTTTAAATCAAATAGTCATAGTCAAAAGAATAAAAAACAAAAAAGCTATTTTTAAAAGGACATTGCTGGGCTGGGGAGATAGCTCAGAGGCACAAGTGCCATACGGCCAGTGCAAGGTCCTGAGTTCGATCCCTGGTTACACACACACACAAAAAAAAATGTAGACACTGCTCTTATAAACACTTTTAGTACAACTATTTCTTCCCCTAAAACTAAGAGAAAGTACTTCTGTGTATATACCAATACTCCATAATGGTTGTAGGTGATCAGAAGATCTGGCAATATCAGAAGCTGCTGACTTGAGCCTTTTACAGCTCAGAATATTAATATGGCTTTACGTTTTATGCCTCATGGTTAAACTTTTCTGCTGATTGATTAAAATCAAGTTGTCATATTTGCATCTTGTACTCTGAGAAACTACTGTAAAGACAACAATACGCATTATATGAATTAATTTGGCTCCCCTACCAACATGTTTTGAAACTATCTCATTGTTATTTCTTTCTTATTAAAATTAATTTTAAAAAGACATTGCTAAAGGTGCCAAGAGGGGCTGGGCATTGTGGCACAAGCTTATAGTTCCAGCACTTCAGAAGGTAACACAGGAGTATCATAGAGCATTTAAGCATAGAACTATATAGGAAGAACTTATCTTAAAACAAAAGAAGTGCTAAGAAGAATCTCTGGGAGTATATAGGCTAAAAATGTAATCCAACTTGAAAACTTAACAATGGTTTAGAGATAGAGATGACATTTATATGCAAATATAAAATTGATTAAAAGAAAGCTCTTGACCAAAGGACATGTATGTTTAAGAGAAAATTTCACAGATACACATCTCATTATCTTGGTATTAGAAAAGTGTGTTAAGTTTACTTTATCATTTGGACAGTGTGATGTGATGAGCACATTTATAAGAGCTCAGCCAATAGAAACTTGAGAAGTCATGCTCACAAGTCTGGACTTCTTCCCAAGAGGAGTGACAAGAATGAGATTCCGTTTCTTCCTTCTTTCCCAATACCCCATGCTCTCTGTAAGCCCTCCTCCCTTCCTGTTCTGTAGAAGTTTTGTTTCCATTTTAACTTGCTGTTTTCTTATGTGATGTCAATGTTACAATAATAGGCAAATTATGTATAAGTAGGAAATTCTCTTAAAGGATTGATGGTAAAGATAAACAAACATGACGAGAGTTACTAATGGCAATTAACTTTACTGAATTTCTGGATAATGTTTGAAAATAAAAAGTACTATATTTGTATGACTATAAAAGTAAATATTTTGGCTTTGGATTGACCTATAGCATAGGAAGGAATCTGAAGAATATTTTGTAAGGAATGACTATATTGAAAGCTATGAATACACATATGTTGAAATGTGATTCAAACCGATGAGTGTACAGTGTCAATATACATGGAAGGGATTTTGAATGGCAATAGTTTACACTAGAATTAAAAGTGAAACATTATCCAACAAAATATATCGATTCGTGGATTTTATGCAGCATGTGGGAATCAAATTACTTTCAGGAGATAGTGAGGAAAACATTCAGTTCAGGTATTAGCAGAAGACAGTATTAAGTGCATCTTCAAAACTATCATAACATAAGCATCAACGGTATGAGTAGAGTTAACACCAGAGCTACAATATGATTTTAGCTGTAGAACGTGTTTTGTAAGTCTTCATTTTAATTGTAGAGATGCTCAACCATGTCTCAAGTCTTATAAACAGAAAATAAAATAACCATAGTAATCAGAAAATGATGGAAAGAGTGTACAGATGATGGCATTGAGAAGTTTTGAAAGGTGAGTTTTAATCAACAACAAAGTTTAATTCAGATAAATGTCACAGTTCTTCAAACAGAAGAAATATTAAAGACATTAAACGGAGACAGGTGAAGTACACTTTATAACAGAAAGGAAGTTATGAATTTTAGCTCAATGGGTGCTAATGTTTAAAGAATATTATACATTGAAAAGCAGTAGTAAAATGAGCCATGGGGTGTAAATTAAGTTTTGCATTTGTGACAATAAGAAATCTATAAATTTACGTGTTTCTATTGTTTTCGCTCTAAATGATCATAAACTTAGTTCCCGTCTTCTAAGAACATAGGAAGGACGCATAGTTTTGTTTTTTTTAGTGTTTTCCATGGGGTTTCAAATTATAACATAGTAAATTATCATTAATACTATTATATGCTTCTGAGGTTTCTAAAATTGTGTAATTAATTATAGTGAAATATATATAAATAAAAAAGAAAACTGGCCGAATTTAACTTTAAGAAATAATTTCCCCAGGACTCAAAAGGATGCTAGAAATCTTCACATTCTTATTTGACACTAAACCATAAATATGTTTTCTTTATGGCTTCTCAGTCTTTTGGCTAAGGTCAAGTATAAATATGTGTTCTTTGAAATATGTGTTTAAGTGATTCAAATATTTGTTCATGTTACATGTAAAAATGGAAAAAGAAAGAATAAAAGAAGAAAATGTACATAAAATAGCAAGAAGAGAGAAAAAGGATAAAGACTAGGAAAAGGCAGACAAGAAATAGTAATGATTAAATACTTCTTTCCATAGACCAACATAACATCTAATGTGAGTACAAGACTTCGTAATACAGCAAATACTGTGAAATTTGTATTACTTTGATCAAGTTCTGCTCTCTCTCTCTGTCTCTCTGTCTCTTTCTCTCTCTCTGTCACTCTGTCTCTCTCTGTCTCTCTATTTGTCTCTCTCTGTCTCTGTCTCTCTGTCTGTCTCTCTATCTCTGTCTCTCTCTGTCTCCCCCCCCATCTTTGGTACAAGGTCTCATTACGCAACTCAGACTCCTAGTGATCTAGTGATCCTACAGTTTCCAGCCTCCCCTGCTCTGGCATTACACAGATGCACCACAATGCCCAATCTCAGTGTGCAACTCAGGAATCCCAGGGCCAGGACCAGTGTGCCATGTAGTGCTGGAGATCAAACTCAGTCCCCATGCTTGGCTAAACAGACACATCATCTTCTGAGCTACATCGCTTGCTCTGTACTCTCCTTTATTTTTTAATTTCTAAAATATTTTATTCATGTTTAATGGAAATTTTTGAGATTACATGTTATAGTTAGAAATAACTATGAATTATAGTTTTCATCTTAGTAATATTTATCACTGGATTTTTTACGTACTCTCCTTTAGAAAAATAAACTGAGCTCTAAGTGAAACATATAGTTGTTAAAAGTGATTGATAAAAATCTGAAAACACTTTCACTCTGAAAATTATTTAATCTATATCTATATCTATATCTGTATCTATATCTATCTATATATATATATATCCCTCAACTTCCTAACATTTAAATAGAGAACTCTCACAAATATACTGTACAAGTAATATTTTGTTGGGTTACGAAGGAATTGTGGATGGAATTCATTGGCGTGTTGGTGATGTTATTAATTTGAGAGATACAACTTTACTGTAGAAAGGAATATGTTCTAAAAGATTTTTAACAGAAAAATGGACACAAGTTACAATAATGAGCTGTTTCATTTATTCATCGTACAGTGAAAATTTTTCTTTTTTTTTTTTGTCTTTTTGAGACAGGGTCTTGTTATGCAGTTCAGGCTGGCCTTGAGCTCACTTTTGTAGTCCAGGCTGGTCTCGAACTCGCACCGATCCTCCTGCCTCAGCCTCCCGAGTGCTGGGATTACAGGCGTGCACCACCACGCCCAGCGAAAATTTTTCTTGAAATCAGACCTATGACAAAGTTTGGGAAAAATCAGAAAATATTCTATTTACTATCCTGTTAGCACATTGAAATTCTAAAAAAAAATGTCAATTTTTTTTTGCAGGCTGAGGGTTCAAACTCATGACCTAGCACTTGCCACACAGGCACAAGTGCCACGGAGCTATCTGCCCGGCCCCTAAAATGTTAAATTTAATAGCATACAAATTATGTCCTTACAGGTTACACATCTACCCATTTTGTGGTATATACATAATACTTATTTATTTAAATATTAGGCAGGTTATTTTCTTACATCATTTGTTCTTTATATTAGTAGGTTTCTTTTTCAGAAATTTTGATTTTATTTATAAATTCCACCTATAATCTGGAAACAATTACTGATATTTCTAGGTCTATCTTATAAGAAGACAAAGTACGGGAAAGAGTACTTGTGTTTTTTCATAAACTGAAGCTATCATTAGATATTTAACTTAATTTATGAGTCTATTATCATTCTCTAGCAAGCATAATTTTAAAAAATACTCACTTCATTCTATAAATCTATGAGTTTTGAAGAATCTCAAAGAGGATATTGTTTTATAAAGCATGTACAGAAAAAAAAAACTGACATTATATAGTTTTCTAAGGTGATTTTATACTAAGTATTTGTATACTAGAATTTAAGGATACTAATTAGATTTTACAATTCATTTTCATAATTTTATATATCACTAGCTTAAATGTCTTTGACAAGGTCAAAATTTATCACAAGAAGGAAAATGTCATGCTATAACACTACTCTATATTTTTCATGAAATGCCAAGTGACTTAGAATGCTATTTCATACTTAGTGATGTTGGACAAAGGAATATTAATTTTGTTCTAGTTTTAAAATGGGCTGTAGCAAATGGTCACAGATAATTCAAAGCAAGGAATACATTGTATTGTTTGGAAATATTTTGAGCTGTATTTTTGTGCAAGTATGGTTTGCTGCATCCTAACGATAGTGAATGGGATGACATTTTGCATGTGGCCTCAGTGACGTGGCGTGAAAAAAAGAAACGAAAAAAGAAAAAATTTATCATGTTGTACCAACAGCTGCCTTGGGTATTGTTCAAAATGTTCCTGTACGCTGTTTACAAATGTTAATCATCTTGGTAAAGATAAAATAATGACAAACGTGCTTTCTAAATCATAAAGGAAACACATCTAAGTGAAAAATAATGCCTTAGTACGGAAATCAATTTCTGCACCATTTTATTTAAGACACTTTCTAGAAGCATGGCTACAAACAATCCATGAAAGTATGGAGAATGATATTTTATAGAATCACATGCTTATTAAAACCGCTAATCCTGTTTCTCTCCAAGCCTTGACGCATTTACATGCTTGCATGGCTATTGTATTTCATAATGAGACTATAGTTTTTCAATTTAATTACTTCAAAATTTAATTTAGAAACATCAAAATTCCAGTATACACATGCAAAACGCATTTGCACTTCTAAAACGCTAGTTTTTATTTGACTTAAAGCTAATAATGTGACTTGCTAAATTGAGTTTACATTTTAAGCCTTTATAAGATGAACACTTTAGTTTTTATTGTGTGCAATACCATAAATATTAAATTATATTACCGTTTGATGATATTTGGTTAAACTTTGCAAAATAGTAATATGACCAAAGAGAAATGTTTTGTATTCAAATAGCAATTCAAATGAATAATTTTCAGCTACAGTAATGTTTATTTTTCCATATCAGCTTTAAAATATATAATTTATTCTATGTATTATTCATTATTTTATAAAAAAGTGTATGAAATGGCATTAAAACAGAAAAAAACTATAAGTAATGAAATTCACTTAAGAAGGCAACAGGAATTTCACAGTATTTGTTGAAATGCACAGTGTTGTCTTGCAACCAGTTATTCATATTACCAGGTAGATGCATGCAAACCTGGAAGAAGAAAAAAAAAAAAAAGAAAACAAGAAATATATAAGGAATTAAGAGGAGAACAAGGAGAAACAATTGAAAAAAGAAACAAAACCTATTATACGTTGTCTGCTCCTTTCCATAGACCGGCAGAAATCCACAGTACAATTGTCCAAATCATCCTGCTTACATAGGTGCACACATGTTTTCCTCACTCCCTCTCTCGTCCTTCTTTTTTTTTTGTATTTTTGAGACAGGGTCCTGCTATGCAGTTGAGGCTGGCCTTGAGCTCACTTTTGTAGCCCAGGCTGGTCTCAAACTTGCACCAATCCTCCTGCCTCAGCCTCCCAAGTACTGGGATTACAGGCGTGCGCCACCATGCCTGGCCCCTCTCTCATCCTATTCAACTCAGTAACTCTTTCCTTCTGAGCAAGCGTACGCCTGTTTCCTAGCATCTACTGTACCTTGAGATTCCATTTTCTCTTTCAGATTCTCACACTGAGAAGACAACATGACTCTTGCACGGATAGGTCTGATTTATTTCACTTAAGAGTATGATCTCTAGTTGCATCCATTTACCAACAAAAGTCTCCAATTCATCCTGTTTTATACAACTGAGTAATGTTCCCTATTATAATATTTTTCAGGAACAATAAAATCAAAATATACAATTAAAAGTTGCTATGTGTCATCTTCCAATGAAATTAGAAATTTCAAGATATACAGGTATAGATATAGGTGATATAGATATAAATATAGATATAGATATTGATTATACCATAACTTTCTTTTCAGTCATATACAAAATATTTGTAAATTCTAATATTATTTTAAAAGTATGTTTTCTATTTAAAAAAAAATTCATAAGCACTTTACTCTGTCTATGATATTTTATCTAACTGGTACACCAACCATTATTCATAATTCAATGTGCTGTGCATACAGGGCATAGAATTCTTCAAATTGTTTTCTGGAATATGTACAGACTACACAAAAGTTAGTATCCTCATTCTTAATTAAGAAAACTGTGCCACTAAATATGATATTAAAGAAAAAAATGACACGAAGTGAAATATAGTGATTTGTGAAATAAACTGCTTAACTAGTTTGAAAGAAATCTTGGAATACAAAAGGAGGATATTGGCCCAGCCAAATAGCTTAACAGATTTGATCCCCGCCTACTGTGCTGGCCTCACCACCAGGAGACACTGAGACTGCAGTTGGGACTGAGCATAATGGTGTGTGCCTGTAATCCCAGGTTTGGGGACTCTGTGAACAGGTTTATCACTTCGAGTCTGATCTAGTGGTGAGACCCTAAATATCTTACAGACCCTCCCCACCCACCCCCCAAAAAAGAGGATATTAAAATTAATCACGACAGAAGGAAGCAGGTGTTCACTAGTTCTATCCAAAACTGCTTACTTTTGTGTTACTAGGAAGCAAACTTAGGGTCCTAACTCTGAGCTATGCCCTTAGGTCCCACCTTCTCTCTCGTTTTTTTTTTTTTAATTTTGAGGATCTTTGCATTAACTCACTAAGAGGGCTGTGCTCTAACTTAATATTTTTAAGTCTTTCGTCACCCCAAGTGCTATGATTTTTGGCATCACCATTCTGGTGTCTCCTAAACGTTGGTAGATTTCTTAGTAAACTATGAAAGTAGTGTTTTCTTGACAGGTGTGATTTTCTCAATGGAAAATAAAATTCATATTAAGCTGTTAAAATGACGAAGAAGCAATGAAATGTGATTAGTTTCAGAAAATTTAATTGGATAATATTGATTCTTATACATGCAGATGAAAACGTATGTGACATTTATGCTTGAAAAGCAGAAGAGATACTCCTTGGTGAAGATATATTTAGTGTATTTAGTTTGCTATGAACTAGAGGGTCTCTTTTGACTGACTTGTTAATTAGAAACAATGAAGTTTAACAGACCTTGTCACAAATATAATATTATATTTGATGAAGTTTTGGTAAAGACAGCAAAAATGTCAATTTTTTTAAACAGTGGTGTATTCATGTAAAATAAAATGAAATATGTTATTTCTTGTGATATCAGCGTCCATTTCATCAAACTTTGTGTGTATTTTTTTAAACATTTTGGACTAATAGATTTTGAAAACATAAAGTAAATCAGAAACATTACTTTGAATTTTTGCATGAAAATTTTCAAATGTAGGTGACTACACTATGAATTAAAGAAATATGAAAATCATAAACCAGTATAATGTAGTCCGGTAGAATTTGACATTGCATCAACAAATCAATATATCATGAAATATAAAATGAGATTAAAAATTGAGATTCTAAAGAACAGAACTAGTTTCTTCCATAGGCATTAATCTCTATTTAGTAGAGCTTCTTAATTGCGCAGAGTAGCAGATTGGTCCTTTAGATTAATGTTGATAGGGCATAATAAAATAGTCATTGATATCATTTTTAATCTCCTGTACTTATGAGAGAAATGTTATATTTTAAACACATCCATAAATGCACATTCTACCATCAATTTAACAATTACTAAAGCTATATGAAAATAAGTGAACATAAAGAATCAAGTTTATAAATAAAAATAAGGTGCCAGAGAATTACATTTTCTCTAAGAGCTTTTAAAATTCCCTTTTTTAACCAGGATATAGTGTCTAAATTTGTATTCATTATGCATGTGAGCCACCGAAATATTCAGGGCCAATACCCTGAGTTAGCTGTCAGTGAAGGCCACAGAAGAGCCTGGTTCTGAACTACATTTTCTTACTCTTCAATCATAAGTTCATTTCTCAAAAGGAAATTTTCCCATTTCCATTAAAACATTTTATATTTTCAAAAATAGTACGCAAAGTAATTTATAGAAGGTATTGTCCTCCTTATCACTTATATTATTTTAAGCATTAAAAAACCCTTCAGAACTCATAAAAGAGCATTGTTAGCATCTTCATTACAAAATCAGGCATTTTAGCTAAATGGCCCAATGACTTAACTTTATGTCCCGTAAAAGAAGAGCAAGCAAAACCTGAATTGAGTTGAAAGAAAAAGCTAGGAATGATGAGAGCAAAAGTTAATAAAATGGAAAGAAAAAGCAGAAAACAAGAGGCAACCAATGCAATATTTGGTGAAAATTAATTCAGAAACCTTTAGTCAAACTGATGGAAAATGCGAATAAAATCAGAATTTGAAATTCTGCTGTTACAGGAGAAGCCACTGAAATAAAAATTATTATGAGGCATTGTTTTATAAATCTTTATTTCAATTTCTTGGATAACCAAATATAAATTGGTAAAGTTCGAAAACCATATGACCTACCCTGTTGAACCAAGCAGATACCAAAAAATAAAATCTAATTGGAAGTGTAATAGCAGAAGAGACTGAAGTAATGAGAAACTCTTGCAACAGAGAATAGCCAGTGGTTCTCAAGCATTTTCATGAAATAGAAGATCTTATGAATTATTTCTATGAAGCTACTAGCACTCACATGCTAACCCCGGTAAGTAGCCAAGAAAGAGTAAACTGCATTATGACATTTAGAGGGAGGGAAATACATGCTAATATTCTCAGTAAGATAACTATACATATAATTCAGCAATATATTCAAAAGAAACATGAAACATTCATAAAAAACTCAAAATCTTTTTTTTTTTTTTTCTTTTTAAGACAGGGTCTCGCTATGCAGTTCAGGCTGGTCCTGAGCTCACTTTTGTAGCCCAGGCTGGTCTCGAACTTGCACCAATCCTCCTGCCTCAGCTTCCCGAGTGCTGGGATTACAGGCGTGAGCCACCACGCCCGGAAGAACTCAAAATCTTAACATCAAGTAAATTAACAACCTAATAAATAAAACACAATGATTTCCTAAATGGGCTTGGGAAGTGAAGAGACACTTCTCACAACAACTAAGGATGTCCTGGAAGGGCCA